>VZTY01003619.1:1322-50203 GCA_013400935.1 Turnix velox
CTCATAGAATGGTTTGGGTTGGAAGGAACCTTGAAGATCTTCGAGTTCCAAACCCCTGCCATGGGCAGGGACACCTCCCACTAGACCAGGTTGCTCAATGCTTCATCCAGCCTGGCTTTAAACACTTCCAGGAGGGAGCAACCTCTCTGGGCAACCTCTTCTAGTGTCTCACCACCCTCACAATGAAGAACTTCTTTCTTATATCTAGCCTGGATATAAGGTTCTAGGCAAAAATGGTGATTTATATAATTTTCCACTTCCAAAATCATCCCAAAAGGGATATATTTTAAATTGCAAGGTATCTGTTGAGTCCTCCATTTCTACAACAATACAGTGGCCCACAGGATGTGTTTAAGCATTCAGCAAACGAGGCTGAAAGAAATCAGACAGAAGTAATCAGTAAATGCCAGCCTAACATTTACAGCATCCCCCGACTTCCCCTATTCATGCTCCGAGTCAATTTTGATTCTTGAAGTGCTGCTGAAGAGAAATGAAAACCAGAAACAGCAAAGGCAATAGGCACAACCTGAATTTTTCAGTGCAGCACCATCAAACAAAAGGGTAACAAAAGCTGTCAGTCAGGGACTCTTGTGTTTGTTAAAGCGTGCAACGTCTTGGAAAATACAGTGCATTTTAGTGTCAGACTCTGGGTTTGAAAGGCCCCCTTTAAGTAATGTTATACTTGTCTTGTGCAGCTAGATCAAGTCTTCATGCAATCACTGTAACAAGCCACTTGCTGTGACAAGAGAGATCCTTTTCTTCCAGAAAACAGCACAGCAGAGGCTAAAGCAGAGCACAATTATAGGTCTCCATTTCATTTGTGTGCAATTACCTTCAGTTCAGCTGTGAGTCCATCTACATTATGTCTTTTATCAATTTAATGTTTGCACAAAGTGTCGAAAGAAATAAAGATTATGCTGGGCCAGCATTAAAAAAAAAGAAGTGGTTAGCACTCTTTTTTTTTTTTTTCTTTTATAGTTTGTCGCTGAGTGGAACAGTAGGTTGAGTGTTTGGAGCAAATAGGCTTAAAAATATATTACATAGAACCTATATTATTTATGGTTACTGTTAAATGAGAATGTGGGGAAAAAAAAATTACAATTAAAGTGAGCAGAGGGTCAAACTTTGTTATTCTTTTAAGAGCCTGTATTCTATTTCACATATCCACAAGTGTATGTAGGTTTGATGTGTAGAAATCATCCACAGAAGTGAATTGAAAGGAAAAAATAAGTGTGTCATGATGAAGGAAGCTGAGATTATTCAGTGTTAGACTGTGAGGCAGAGGGAGCTCATGGGAAACCCTCACAATGTGCCATTTTTAAAGAGTATCATGAAGTAGTAACTTTTTTCCTCGTATGAGTAAGCTGGCACTTGCTTTGGCTGCAGCAGGAGAAGACTGGGATTGTTCACTCATGTTTGTATTTCAGCTGGAGATAGTCTCAATACATGAATTTTCCATTTTTGTTAAATTGGTTAATTCAGGTGTGACAGCAGTGTCTAAATTCATAAAGTCACCAAGTCAGTCACTTTCTTTCCACTCATGCCAGCCCCAGATGACCCTGGTTAATACCTATAATACTGAGACTGGCATCTACAGAAGGTATTCTGGTATCTATCTATTGGTGGATTGGACTAGATGATTTTTTGAGGTCTCTTCCAATCCCTGACATTCTGTGACTCTAATTATCTTGGTTTATGTTCAAGCAAGGGTCTTGCAACCCTGGAGAGCAGGAGGCTGGAGTTTTCTGGCACACTTTTGAAATTGGCTTTTATACAGTGGGATGTAAGGGCTCTAAACCTGTTTTTAGCAAGGGCTGGGAGGGATTAGAGACACTGTTCTTCTGGGCAGGACCTGATGCAACATGGGTAATGCCAAAGAGCTGTTAGGTGGAGCTGTGAGTGAATCATAGAATCATAGACTGGTTTGGGTTGGAAGGGACCTTGAAGATCATCTAGTTCCGCCCCCCAGCCATGGGCAGGGACATGTCCCACTACATCAGGTTGCTCAATGCCTCATCCAGCCTGTCCTTAAACATTTCCAGGGTGGGAGCATCCACAACCTCTCTGGGCAACTTGTTACAGTGTCTCACCACCCTCACAGTGAACTTCTTTCTTCTGTCCAGCCTAAATCCCCCCTCTTCCAATTTGCATCCATTACTCCTAGTCCTGTCACCCTGTACCATATTCAAATGGAAGGAAGAGAAGAACTGATTTATCACCCTACATGGGGCTCACCCACTTTTTAAAAGTAAAGGGAATCTGTGGCTTTACTTGCCAGTGGCATTTTTTCCCTCATTCATCCTGGCAGGAGCCTTTTGCCTCACTCCTCTATATCAAGGAGCCCTAAGAGTTAATGATGAACTACATGGAAAACTCTATCAGTTTAGGATATGTGGCTTTTTGATTTCACTGTGAGGCATCTTCCTTTATGGGTGCAGCAGAAGAACCCGAGGAACGCCTGGCTGATCTCCCTGCCATTTGTGATTCACTACCTGTCTATTTAATATATCACATGCTCATCACTGAAAGAGCTGTGTGCCACATCCATTCACTCCTTGAGGTGAAGCAGGCAGAGCTACATGAGACCTGATGGATGAGAACTTGGAAGTAGGAAGGCTTGAACTGAACTCACTTGGTTTGAAAAGGCTCCTAGTAAAATGAAACCCAACCCCCGGGTTTCAATGGCCATGCTTCAAAAAAGTATAAAAAACCAAAACAGAATAAAAAACCAAAATGTTTTTTCTTTTCTTGACAGTCTAAAGATCACAAGGGTATCTCTGCAGTGTGTGACATGTGCATGGGTCCAGCCGCTTACCTGGATGGTCCTCACTGCTCAGTGTCACTTCAGGGAGCGTTGGGAGAGGCAAGGAGCTGGTGCAACTGTCTTGGGGGGAAGAACAAAACAACATTGCAGATGGACACTATAAATAGATGAGGTTTAGCACAGGTATTACCCTCAGCCCCTCAGTGATAATAATTGAATTCAGAAGTTGTTGTTTTGGGGGCAAAGAGAAGCAAGTCCTATAGGGGTTGGAACTAGATGATATTTAAGGACCTTTCCAACCCAAACCATACTATGATTTTATAAGTCTGCTTCCTTGCAGGGGGAAGTTATGTGGGATGGTGTATTTGTTTCTCTGACCCCCTGTCTCTACTGTGAAAAGAACCCAAAAGTAAAATGAATTGCTAAGAGAAGAAGTTTCATCTGGGAAGATGGTAAGAGGCTCATGATCAAATGCAGAAGTTCTTGTTTCAGGTAGATAAAGAAAATTTGAAGATTGGGAAGTCTGCAATGAAATGTGGGACAGCATCCATACCCAAACACCCTTAAACCTTAGAGGGGATTTCCAAATTACCAGCAAGGGAGGAAAGCAAATTTCAGCCCAAGCTCCAACATCTGTGGTTTGTTGGACAAGGTGCCCATGGTCCACATGGTGGCAAGCCCATGTCCCCAAAAGATGCTGAGCTCTTTCACCTCTGCTGTGCTTGCCAGGCCTTCCACTCCATTTATAATTAAATCTTCCATCTTTTCCCTCTCCTGGGGTCAGGAAGGAAAAGTAGGAGGTAGTGTGGGACATCCCTATGGTGAGTGCACCAGATGGAACAAGTTCTCTAGGAACTGCTCTCATGTATGTAAGAGAGGCCAGAGGGACAGCAGGTGCCACAGCTGACCTGAAGCAAACTAGACTAGACTTGGGTGTCTTCATAGTTTTGTACCCATCACGTTGTGCTGAGCTCAGGCATAAGGATATGGGGAATTTAGAGACAGTTTATTTTTGTCTTAAGGAAGAAGGAAATAGTACTTGAGGCTATAGATATACATATAGTGGGCTTCACATGACATCATGATCTTGCACAAATGCTTGCCTTCTGATTTATGGTGATGTGCTGGTAATTCACAGGAGCTTTGGGTTTATTTTATTTTGCTGTTGCAGTAACAAAGCTAATGGTGCAATCCCAGGAGGGGGGTCTTTATCAATAGAGGATTTCTGACCTCGTTGCGTGCATTTCAACTTCATGAATTAGTGACCCAGCTGACTGTAAAGCCCTCTATAGGCTTATTATAAATCTATCACAGGACTGGCAAAAATTTTTGGCTGGGATCCTAAACTCTGACAGGCATGTGTTGATGGACTGTGTAGCAAGCACTTCTACTAATATTTCTCACTAATTATACCATATATTAAGAAAAAAATGAATGAAGCCAATGTTTATCCTCGGCTTTAACTGCTTTTGATAGAAGAAAGCAACACAATCCCTAATAAATTTTCACCTTCAACATTTCTATTCATTGTGATTTTTGCAGTGATGAATGAAGTTAGAGCTGGAGAAGGGAGGGGGGTTCATCTTGAAATCTGTTCAGTGAATGACTGAGTTTACTTCCCTTCCCCAACTTGTGTTGAGGAAGGAGGGAACAGATGGACACAGGAAGAAGAGGGAGGCGAGTGGGGAACGAAGGAGATGGGTGAGGAACAGATGGAGCTGGGGGAAAGCGAAGAGGAGAGTCAGCAAGGATGGTAAGAAAGTTTTCCACTTGACCTTGAGTTGAAATGGAGATCTGCACACACCATGGGGCAGCTAGATTGTAGGATGCATCCTTTTTTTTTTTCCACTGTGGCACTTAAACCTCAAGTTCTTGTTGGCCATCTCAGCAGTCCAGTCCATGCCAGGGGATCACAGAATCATAGAATAGTTCGGGTTGGAAGGGACCTTAAAGATCATTAAGTTTCAACCCCCCTGCCATAGGCAGGGACACCTCCACTAGATCAGGCTGCTCAGTGCCATGTCACCCTGGTCTTGAACAACTCCAGAGATCTGCTGGATCTGAACCTTGATTTTCTTGATGGAATGACTGTTGCAAAAGGACATCTGCGTCATGTTCAGGTCCCATAACGGTGATGGCAGATGAGGTATGTGTGCAAAAGCTGTACCCAAAATGGGTTGGGATGTGGTAAGTGCCTCAGGCATCCCAGCCAACCCAGGAACTGGAACTTTTGATTTTGAAGAGGTATCCCCACACCCTATTTTTTAGGATTCAGCAGCCAAAATACTCAAAGTGATTTATGATTTTACCTGCTTGAAGTAAGATATTCGAGATGGCCTGATTTTCAGAATATGCTGAGCATCTGCACTTTGAGGTGTATTGAATTATATTGCCCAAATCACTGGAAAAATCTTGATTATATTCTTAATTCTATTAAATTGCCTGCATGTAGCCCTTTGGTTCTGGCTGTGCTCGCTGAAGAATGGAAGAGGTGAAAGTTAAGCACTGGCCATGTGTGTCATTCCCTTTGAAGAAAATGGGATCCATGTGCACTCACCTAACAGCAAAGTTTGGCCCCAACTGTGATTTCACAGCTGGGCCCTAACTTCAGGAATGCCAAAGCACTAAATGACTCAATTGGAGTAACCTGATCAATGCTGCATTTTCACTGTGAATTTCAATTGCACACACAGCGAGAGCAGAGTTTGGTTTTCTTCCCTCTCCAAATCACTTCTCTCTGCAGATTTGATAGCATAAATATGAAGTTTTGCTCTCATCACACAACTAAGTGGAACAGCAGAGAACGTATGTCAAGTAAAAAGCACAACATCCTGTCCTTTTTACTTTTTGGAGGCTGTTGAAGAGAATGGCTTCATTAATTTTGACTGAATAAAAGATTCCTTTTAGGGGGTTTCAATAGGTGACATGAAAAATGTTAATCCAAATGATCAAGACAATGGAGGTTAAAACTGTTTTGAAAATATGTTTCTTTTATAGATCTCA
This sequence comes from Turnix velox, assembly GCA_013400935.1. Classification (NCBI taxonomy): domain Eukaryota; kingdom Metazoa; phylum Chordata; class Aves; order Charadriiformes; family Turnicidae; genus Turnix; species Turnix velox. The sequence goes on from VZTY01003619.1 coordinate 7,090, forward strand.
GCTGTTGGAAGAGTTACAGAATAAATATACGGTAGTGCTGACATTCGGTGCTGTTTCATCTTAGCAAAAGAGTTTTTAATAAAGAAAATTCTTTTCAAGGAATGCTTTCTGCAGCCAGTCTGTAAAAAAAAGAGGTTTTTCCCCCCACCCAGTTTAATAAAATTGAAGTAATTTATGTCATATTGATATGTCGATATGTTTTTCAATAAACTTTTGCACAGAGATTTTTTTTTTTCAAATTCTCTTCACTTTAAAAATTATAATTATATGTCTTCCTCCCACTTTGAAAATGGCACAAGGTGCTCATTTGCAGAGCTCTACTGTTCAAATCTTCACTGAGAATAGAAATGTCATGACTCAGTTAACAATGCTTTATTATTCACATTGATCTTTTTTTATAGTGTTCTTTATCTCAAAAACATTGTAAATCAGATATCTTCCTCCCACTCTTTTGTTCATTTGCAAATTTTTATTATTCTAGTTTAAAAAAGCAATGGAGTGTCAAGAGTCAGTGTATATTGTTTATGTTCTTTTTTGCTTTAAAATTACTTTTAACTATAAAAAGTAAGATGTACTGCAGGGGAGAAAAAAAAAAAAAGAACTGGATTTAAGGATGCTTAAAAAAGAATTGAAGGGATGAGTGTGGATTTTGTGTTGCTCACTCCTTAGAGTTGTAATGGACTTTGCAAGAAGGGGAACCAAGTGCTTTATGAAAAGGTTTTTATGTGCTAATTAGAAGTCCCTGTTGCATCAGACATCATCATCTGCAGTAGACACCAGACATAACTCATGCTCTCAAGGAACACAACAGCAGAATTCACAACAGCTTTTGGGGCACGTTCACTGGATGGTTTGCAGGTGCCTGCCCAGAGACCTGCACTCTCCATCTCTCTGTGTCAGAGAGCCCTGAGCTGATAAGCACTGAGATAAATCACTGGATTTGCTCAGGAACTTCACAGCTTTAGCATCAAGCACTAACTGTGGCAGGAACACAACCTCAGCTGGTCACCAGGCAAAGCAGCTGCTGAAACTCAGGGGCCAGGGTCAGGAATATGATATTGGATGGGAGGATCAGAAACAATGGATGTAAATTGGAAGGGGGTAGATTTAGACTCGACATAAGAAAGAAATTCTTTACAGTGAGGGTGGTGAAACACTGGAAGAGGTTGCCCAGAGTCTACATCTATGGCCCCTCTCTGGAGGTGTTCAAGACCAGGTTGGACATGGCACTGAGCAACCTGATGTAGTGGAAGGTGTCCCTGCCTTTGGCAGGGGGTTTGGAACTCGATGATCTTTGAGGTCCCTTCCAGCCCAAACTATTCTATGATTCTAGGGAGAGAGCCCTGTATCCTCCCGGAGATCTACACCAGACTCCTGAGGTTTTGTTTCTAGATTGGGTCTTCCAAATCCTCCTTCAGAAGATGTTTGCTTTCCTACCATGTTTTTCTTATGGCTCTGGGTTTGTGTCCTGGCTGTTGGGACTGTCTGAAATAGCCTCCACAAAATGAATCCATTATAGTAATTGGTGTTGCTCTAAAGAGCAGCAGGATCTCATGGAATTTCATGTAATGCTTGCTAATAGGTTTGGTCTTGATATTTTTTTTCTTTTGCCTATTTTGAAACCATTAATTTCAGCTTATAATCAGGGCATCCTGCTTCCCATCACTCTTCCAAGAGAGCATCCTTTCTGAGGTTCTCTGAGAAGCAGTGGCTAACTATGAAGCTGAATTCAAGTCCCAGACTGGATTTTTAGCTCTTATAGGACATGTGTGGTTTTGTAATGTGAAACATCCCTAAAAAGTTTTCTAAAGAAAAATAAAGTCATCTTTTCATGTTCTTTTTGCTGCTTTCTTTCTCTATTTCTTTCTCTTTCAAGTTTCCACTCTCGTGGTATTTTGGTAAAAGGAACAGTTAAATAAAAAAGAAAACAGGTCTCAAACTGAACCCACAGAGCCCTGTGCTGAAATTCCTTTCATTCCTCGTTGCAGAGTGTGAAGCTGGAGATTTTGATGCATTATCTTCTCTAAATTGATCATGTTGTTTTCAAATTAAAGAAAAACCAAACATTATTATTGTTATCATTATGAACAATATTACAATCCTTGCATTGACAGCATGACTGCATTAATACAGTCTTCCTGTCCTGCTTTCACCCTATGACTATCTTTCAGTATAATCAAATTTCAGAAATAAAATAGTAACCAAAACTGATTATCCAGAAGTGGACTGGTCTTTATATAATACACTGAGCATGGCAAGTTAAAGATAGGTCTAACCTGTGGGCATACACTTGTTCACTCTATTAAGTTTGGGAAATTTATAGGTAATATAAACCAGAAAACACTGAGTTTATTACAAAAGAACTTTTTTTTTTTTTTCAAGTAAAACTCTATACCCTTAAATTTAGAAAGTACATGAAATTCTCGGTTTTATTTTTGGGAAGTGCTATCTATTGAGAAGCAAAAAATATCAGAGGGATCTCTAGGCAGAATTTGGGAGCTTCCCAATGAAAAGGCAGCACAGTGCCTTCCTTTCATGGGCCAGGGTATTTGGAAACTGTGCCACCTTCTGAAGCAGCCTGAAGTTGTGTGCTGAGTTCATTTCCCAAGCAGGTGATGGCCACCAAGATACCCTTACACAGTGTTAATGCCACAGGAGCTCTGAGACTGTCAGCATTTTGATTTGGTGGGGGGAAAAAACACCATCAAAACCACATCTATTCTTAAAGTACATCCAGATAGTTTAAAAGCTGTCAAATAGAGCTGCAAATCACAGAAGATACAGCCATTTCTCATAGATGGTCCTTAAAGCTCACCACTGAGTAAAATGACATGATAATACATGGCTGCAAAACCCCATCTCCTCTAATAAGTTATAATAGCTCTTATTTGACTGGAATCCAATGATGAGTGGCAATCTGAGATAATCTTCTCCTTCTAGAGACTTTCCTAGCAAACACTTCTATTTTTTTCTCTGTCTTCTGCTCATCATAATGGAACAAAACCAGGAGCTGGACTTGTCCACTATTGCAAACATTATTAATGTTATTCACATCTGAGCACCTCCTCAGGTGCTTCTGAGCAGCCTTTGCTGGACCCTGCTGGAAAAAATCCCATTTATTTAGCTCCTCAATATCTTGATCCAGTATTAGCAGCTATTAATGGAAAGATTTCCAGGGAGGTCACCAGACCAGTATCCAAACCATCCTCCAACTCAGTAGCTTTCTCTGTGTTTTGTTGCTTTTTTCCTCAAAAAAATTCATTGCCACAGCAATTAGAAATACCTAAAGTAGAAGATGTGTCCTGCTACACATGTTTTCACAAGATATATATATATTTTTTTCCCCTGGGGAACACTGAAGATGCAGAACATCTATTCTGGGGGCACAGAGATGACACCCAATGTTTCTTGCTTATGTAATAAGTATTTTCAGGATGGTGCAGTCTTGGTGGCTCTGGCAAAGGCAAACACTGTTCTGCTCACAATATCCAACACACTTCTCTTGCTGTGCACTGGAAGGATGTGTTTAAACTCACAGTCTAGCACTATTCCTGGATGGTGTAGGAGAGTCCAGGAACACTCAAGATGCCTTTTCCTGTGTACTTTAACTTGCTGAGAGCAAAATAGCATTCTCAGAAAATCTGAGTCTTATGCCAGAATAAAGTTTTGTTCATGACTGGCCTGCAAAGGTTTCCAAACAGCTGCTTGTTCATTTGGGTGCATGAAGTATAAGTTTCAGCCCCCTCACAAGCACAGACACGTCATTTCTTCTCACCATGGCACCTTCCCTGTGGTCATTTCCACCTGGCTTTGCAGTGTTGGCAAGTGCAGAGCTAGCACAATGTCTTCATTGTATGAGTTGTCAGAGGAGAGCTGTTGGAGTTCACTCCCCAGTGAAGTGCCAGCTTATCCCCAACACCAGCTGCTTGTCCTACCTTGCAAGGAACCACAGGGAACCCAGGGAGTTTTGCTGTTGTCCAAAGTGAGCACCAGAGGTCCAAGGTGTTGATGGATCAAAGGGAACACTCAAGGACCAACAGGTTGATTGGGTGACCTTCGGCAGACTGAGTCCTCCAGAAGCCCCTAGAGAAGCACCCCTTGGGTGAGAACTCAACCTTCCCCTCAACACTTCCTCACATCAAAACTTTCATGGAAGCTTTTTCTCCAATCTCAGCTGTACAACCCTTTCCAAGCAAGGAGGTCACAGCCCAGATCCCTGAGTGGAGAAAGTGGGTGTCAATGAAATGGAGGAGGTGTTGCTGTTCTAACACTGAGATTAAGCAAAACCTAACCCTCATTAATCCTTCAGAGCAGGGCCTCTGGTTTGTTCTTTTTTTTCAACCTCTTCTGCATTCAAAGCAAGGCCTTTTTTTTTTCCCTGTCACTATACTGCTATTGTTAACAACTATAAATGTATTAAAAACACAGGGGCATTTTAGTATGTGTATTGTGCATAAGAAATATTGTTACATGACAAGCTCCAATTGGCAAGTGAAAAGAGGTTTTATTGAAGGAAATAGCAGTAGCAAACAGTGAACTATGCAGAATAATGGTAATTGTTCCTTTAACATTGGCAGCACACGTTCACTTAATATGACTTCTCCTCTGTCTCTGCCTCATCCAGGCCCAGAGGACCTGTTAGACAAGCAGGCAGCCACCTCTCTCTGGGATCAAGCTGTCAATGCAAACTTGCTTTCTTTCTATTTCTTGGAGCTCAGCTATACCCCCAGAGCTCCCAGAGCTTTTCCTGAGTGAAAGCTTTAAAAAAGCTCCATTCTAAATTACATCACACGAGCTGTTCTCTTCAGACTGACAGAACAAAAGCAGAAAAGGGGGGAGGGCATGTGTTTGGGGGGGGGGAGACATGCCAAAAGTACTGTCTGAGTGACTTCTGAGTTGCACAAAATCATTTCCTTCCTCATGCTTTATCAGAGGAGACTAATGCTGACTTGACCTTGCCCACCAGTCCCCTCTAACTAGCAGAAGTTTGCTTTGTCTGTGTTTGTCATAGAAATAGAGTTAATAGGAGGAGGTATTTTTCTCGCAACAGTTGGGTTTGGGGTGTCCTACTAAGAAAAGTCCTGGTGGGGGCATAGTGCTTTCTGAACTTTTCTATATGATGTGGTCTCTAACTCAGTCAAATCATCTGTGTTCATCTTTTGAACTGGGACATCCCAGTTAATAGTGATGGTGGGGGCTGCCTCCAACATCTTGGAGGTATCTCAGGTGGGTTCTGGCTGGAATTCTCTGATTAAGGGTCAAAGGGAGCATTACCCACTTCAGCTGTGGCTGACCAGGAACAAGATGCTGGCCTATCACTGCCTTTCAAAGGCCTTCAGGTGTCTCCAGTTCCTTGGAGAACCCACAATCAGGAAACCATCTTCACCTGGGAAGGGAGGGGCCATAAGTCTTATCCCTTCTTCAGGAGACAAAGGCAAGAGGGTAACATCATGGCTGTTCTCTAGGTAAGTTTTACTCCTTGTGAGGTGTCATGCTGGGGGTTGTAAGATCCATAAGAAGCCCTCTGAGATCCTTAAAGTTGATGCAAGCAGAAGCTGCTTGTTTTTTACAACTTGGAACTTTTGGGTTCTTTACTCATTTTTCATAAGTAAATGGCTGTGTGGTTGAGAGCTTGTTATTCTCTCACTTAAAAGCCTGTAGGCTTAGCTTATGGCACTTCTGTGCTTGCTCTGCTGCTGTTTTGGGTAAACTTTAAAATGTCTAAGAAATTAATGTAAGGAACATTTTAAACACAGCCTGAAATCTGAAACAGCATCAAGGCAGAAACTGTTGCTCATGTTTCCTGGGGATTAAGAGTAACTGAGCTTGATTTTTTTTGTGTGTGTATGTGTGAAAAAGGGGCAACCTCAGTAGTTGCAAAGATGCAGTGGTGTGGGGAGAAGAAGCAGAGGAGGTGGGAGACCTTTACAAGGGGCTGTAGTGTGGGGATTATCCAGTACTGGAAAACAAGAACAGGAGAGGAAAGCTTCTCTAAGCAGGAAAAGCTCCCCAGCTGCTCAGGTGCTTCTGGGTGAGGCACTAAGCAACCTGATATAGTGGAAAGTGTCTCTGCCTGTGGCAGGGGTGGTGGAACTAGATTGTCTTTAAGGTCCATTCCAACCAGAACCATTCTGTGATACCTCATAGATTCCAGCTTTCAGTAAAATACACCAAATATTGTCTTTCTAAGAGGGAAAACTAAGCCACTGGGGTTGGAGATTTAACTTTCCAAATACAGAAAGAGTAGACCCTAATAGAAGCTAGACTACTCCTCTTCTTCCTCCCCTTAAGAAGCTTGTGTTCTCTGGGTCTCACTGAGGTGTCTCTCTCTTTTACCCCTCAAAGGATGCAGTGCTTTCAGCACAACTTGTCTCACACAGAAGAGTGGAAACTTCCTGAGGATCCCAACTCGCTGGTGCAGCTTCCACCCTGAGTTGCTGAGTGAGTAAAGTTCTGAGCTTTTAAAATCTATTTTAAAATCTATTTATTTTGTCTTTTTGGTGGCTCACATTGGAATTGTCTTTGTGTACCAAATGAGTGAAAAGGCTCTGCTTTCCTCCATGAGGGACCTTCCTAATGCCCATTAAAGCTGATGGAAAGCTTCAGGGCATGCTCTATCAGGTGTTGTATCTGCTTCCTCCTCCAAATCGTGAAAATCTTAATTAAGCAGATTCTTCATTAAAATAATTGCAACCGAGGAAAATGCTGGTAATGAACCTGAATAGGCATCACTCTTCCTACCCTGTCATATATGAAGATGCTGGGCTTTCAGTTTTTGAATCCAGCAGAATAACTTATTTGAAATAACCACTTTAATACATGTAGCCTAGTTTTCTGAGCCATGGATTTAGAGTATGGTGGGAGTTCAAGTTTGTCTCATCCATCTTTGTACTTCTTGAGAGCCTCTGACACTGACACAAGCAAGACCTGGAGTCCTTGGGGCACTGTGTGGCTGAGAGGAGATTAATTTGCTCATGCCACTGTGCAGACCACACTACCCTCCACTCCTGCCCTGCAGTGATTGATGTCCTGTGTTGCTCTGCCTGGTATGCTAGCTATTCACTTCAGGGATGTACATAGTGAATGACTTCCTTTCATCTGGACCAAGATCCAGAAAGTTTACTTGCAAACCTGTAGATAACTCTTGTATAATCCAAGTTTTATGCTCTGTTTGACTGCTACTAAAAGGAGAACAGAAATCAAAGTTGTGTTGCTTCTGAGAAGTATAATTTGTTTCTTTCCTTAACAAATAACATGGATTGACTTTGCATCTCTGCAGACCTCTTTCAGGGTGCTTTTAAGCAGAGGGTTTGTTCCAGCTATCATGGCATATGAGGCAACTCTGAGGTAGTGTCTGGCTTGCAAACAAAAAGGCTACTGAATATTGGCTTAGGGCAGGAAACTTAAGGTCCAATAGACAGTAGGATCATGAGAGCAGAGTGAGAGTTTGCAAGTGTGTTGCACATGAAGCTGAGAAGAAATTGCTTGACTTTTTCTTTCCTGGTGGAGGTAGAAAGACTATGAAAGACTGGTAACATCCAGACCTTTGGGAGGTGGTGACTTCTTGTATCCTGACTCTTCTGCAGTGAGTCCTTGCACCAACCATTTATACATTCCTCATAGTCTCCAATGAAGCAGGAACATGAGTAGTTCCTCATCATACATAATTATTTAGGTGCTATAGTCATGCTTTTGAAGTTAATATATTCTCTGTAAATGCTGTTGTCATTTTCTTGTGGTTGTGCTGCTCAGCTTCTGAGGGAGTCTGTATTGTTTATGGAGCAAACTTCGACAGCTATTACATCTTATGGCCACTAGTTAGTTACAGAAGGAAGGTCAAACTTCGGAACTGTGGATTTTTCTCCAGCCTGTAGGTTTCCTCCCCCTTCAAGTCTGTTTTCTACTCTTGCCAGTACCCTGCCTTCTGTTTAAAGGCATTAGTAATACCAAATAAAGCAAAAGATGCTCGTTATAACAACTACTTTGTTTCCTTTTTAATCAGAGCACATGCTTATGCCAAGTTTGGCATGAAGAATCTGTGTTTGTGTCTGGTGCAGGGCACAGTAAGCTGATAATTTGTTAGAAGACTAGTGCATTACTAGTGCTTGCAGCTGCACAATTCACTGGGAGGTCAGTATGAGCATTGGTAACCTCATTTTTTTGTGGTTGGATGTGATGGAAATATCAAGAATGGGAAATAAAAGGCTATTTCTTGGTGTGTTGAGTTGTGGTTTGATAGCAGCAGCTGTGTTGTAGCAAAGTGGTCACCAAAACCTCTTTTGGGTGGCAATGAATTGTAAGAAAAAACCCCCCAAACCTTCATAAAAATATCAGTTTTCAAAGAGTAAAGAAAGATGCAGCAATTATTGTGACACAGGTTTGTGGTCTGTTCCTGATTATCCTTTTGGCTGGAGAGCTGGGCTTTCTAATTGTAAGGTTAAGGAATCCTTTTTATCTCCCTCTTGCCTCCTAATCCTATGCTAGACAGTATTGTTTTCCATCCCTTTTGTCTTCTGGGGAAGGAGACAATCTCTAGCTCATGCAAACATCTTGTTAAAGTCTGCTGAGGATTAGGGGGTGTGACAGTTTTCTTGCTGAGCCTTTTTATTGGGGATTTTTTAATGCCTGCTTTTCTGGGAGGTCTTTGAAAATGTCTTTTATGTAGCAATCATTTCACTCTTCCTTTGTTGTCTCAAAAGTTGTGGCTGTATTCTTCTCATCTGTTCCTGTTTATATGCCATACTAGCTGGTCATAACAGCTTAGTTTGAGACTATCATCACGCTGTGTGCTTCTGAACTGCACAAGTGCTGCTCACTGCTGTAGGACAAGAACATATTTAAGCTTAATTTTAGGACATCTGAAACTTTAGTGTGATTGTTTGACATGAAATAGTGTCAGAGGTTCTAAGTGAAGAATTATAATCTCAGAGTTGGAAACCTCAAGTCTCCACAGCAAGGTGCAGGCATTTAAAAATACTCTTGCTATAATGAGGTAGGTGGAGTTCACCACTCTAGCTGTAAGCAGTGTTGTAAGTGTTCAGACTGGTCCAAACTCCAACAAAAATCAATGGAAGAAAAAACCCAATTCTTCTGACAGGTCATCCTATCTTGACAGAAGAGTTTAAGTTAGAGATAATTTCCCATTTGAGGACCTGCCCCTGTTCTCACTCTAGTTCCCTGCAGTTGCCTACAGACAAAATATAGATAATTACTCAGAACCCAAAATTCTAGGTGACTAAAGCTAACACAAAGACCAGAGCTGGCCACGGAAATAAAATAACTTGGATTTTCATGAGAGGTTTGGAAAGCTTTGGTAATTTCACCTTCTGGTTTAAGAAGGTTGTGGAATTGTTCTATGTATTTAAGTACAGGTGAAACACAAGATTTTGCTAGAGATTTTATTAACTCAAGAAATTATGGCATAGATTTATCTTAAGGCATGTGAACTTCTCATGTAATTTGAAGGAGATGGTAAGCATATTATGGTTTTTCCCCCCCCCACTGGTTATTTCTGACCTCAGGTACTAGCGGTAGGGAATCATAGTCATAGGATGGTTTGGGTTAGAAGGGACCTTAAAGATCATCTAGTTCCAACCCCCCGCCATAGGCAGAGATGAAGTCTCATGTTCAATAATAAGCAAGGAGCCAGGGTTTTGTGGTGTTGCTGGTAATGAAGATATCAGAGGCAGGTTTCTGGGGCATTTTAACAACTGCTTATGTCACCTTTGAGAAAACTGAGGTGAAAATTGTGGGTTTTGTGAAGTCTTTCTCAAAAATAATGTGCACGAAGGCTGTTTCAATTTTTAAATTTGCCTAAAACCTCATTAATTTGACCAAATAGTGGATCATATCTTTGTAGAGAAAGATGCTACTTGCTTAGATATTTCTTTTGTTCATAGAAATACCTTCCTTATAGCTGTCTCTTCTCTCCCTACCAAAAATTTGCCCCATGTAACTCAGCATTTTCACCTGCCTTTGCTTGCAGCCTCTCCAGCCTAATTTTTAAGTGTCTAAAGCCATATATATTATTCCATTTCACACTCAGCCACAAAATCCACTCTTCCAGATATGACCTCAGTTTATTTTATATCACGTCCTTCCCTTAAAGTTTATTTTATACACAGCATAATATGCAATGATACGGCACTGATGTTTATCAAAATTGGTTCACACTGCACTTATTTCTATTCTTGTCTTTTGGATCGAGTGTAATGCAGCTGCAGATTAATACAACCCTTTAAAATGGCTTTAATGTGTTTTATTTTCTTAACACATCCACTCCATCCACATAACTTGCTGTATGGATTATATTTAATGGGAATCTCGTGGGACCCTCAAAGGGCATTTTATTTCCCATTGAAATAACAATTAAGATAGCATGGGAACTAATATAGTAATCAAATAAACCTGACAAATAACCCAAACTTTTTTAAAGCTGCAGAGGCATGCTAACAAATCTATTTGATCAATATATGGGATGTGGAGAAAAAAAAAGAGGAGACAAGATTGACTGATGAATAAAATGGAACTGACACAAATAGGCTGACAGCCAGTCGCAAGTCTCTTTAGGGCAAATGCAATTAACTTAGAATAATAGACTCAAATTTGATGGTTAGAAATGCATTTTTATTAACAATCACAGCCTGAATCATTATGCACTCTTATGAATAAAATTGTAGTTATCCTGAAAGTCTGTGTGTACATGTATGCATGTACATACAAAAAAAAAAGCCTTGTTGAAGGAGTACTTTATTTTTGGTGACAGAATAGATGTATGAGATTTAAAATATAAAGGGTACACAAGCATATATCTAAATATTCAAACCAGCAATACAGAAACCACGTATGTGGTGTGCTAGTTTGAAAATGCAAGGCAATAAGCATCAGTCCCAGGACTGCTTGTTCTTTTGGGATGTGAAATTGCAATCAGGGATTTACAGATTTCATTCTGAGGCAGAGAAGTCATTACTAGAAACATAAGCTCATTCTCTTTACTTTAATAGCTATTTTAAATCATTCATTTAGAAAAAATACATTAACTATTTATTGTATAAGGGGTGCACTTCTATGGGCATTCCATTTTCATGCCTTTCCATAATCCTTTTTAACAAATTATTTTATGAAAAGATTAGAATTAGCAAAAGGATCCTACCAATTTTTTTGAAAATGCTACTCTTGAAGAAAGATATTTCCCATTATTAACAGGTATGCAGTATTAAAACTTTAAAGTGAGGAAAGAGATTCAATTGCTAATGTGTCCTTTTTCTTTTGACCTTCATTGCAGAGGCTGATTGCTATTTGTAAATTACTTTCAAAATTACTAATCTCATTTAATTTCTGAATAAATACATCTCTTTTTTTCCCCCCCCAAAATCCTTAGGCTTTAGATATGAGGTGTCTATAGGGTACAATATGGTGCAGCAGCCTCTTATTTGTGGGAAAAGATAAAACATGCCACTTAATGCAGAGAAACTGTGTGGTATTAGCAAATATAACATGAATATGGAACCATGATACCTGAAATGCTTGGAGCTTCCATGTCTTGAGAAAAAGATGTTAAAATAGGAAGTCAAGTTTCACTGGAAATTATTTAAATAATACTGGCTAGCCAGGGGCAGGATAGTGGCAAACCATGATGTCTCTAGCATGAAGAACATGCTGTAAAATGTCATAGTGGTTCTCAAACAGTTTCTGAGGTTGCTGAGCTGGATCCCAGAATCAACCAAACTTGGTTATCTCCTCTTCAAAGGTGATTTTTACTTGCTTCTCTGAAGTGAGAAGTGTGAAGATGTAGTGGGGTGACAGACTATTCACTACCTGTTAAGAGAAGAGGCTCATGAAAGCCATTGAGGACAGGGACAGTGTGTGGCTGGGGAACAGTTTGGTTAACAGCTGGTGTCTGAGGGTTGTTTAGGCTGCCATTTTGATTTTGTCTTGAATTGCCCTTAAAGTCATTACCATGAGGGAAAAACTCAAGAATTCTAACAGTTGCTGGAGATTTTTCATCTCTGTGTGTTTGCTTTCCCCTCTATCCTCTCCATCTATTCTGGATATTCACAACAGCCTAATATAACAGTTCCTCATCTGGCTTCTAGAAGAGCTTATCATAGGGTTAAGATGGATGGATGGATCATGTGGTGTTGTAGCACTGTAGCACCTGTTGTGTGCCTGAAAATGGAATAATCTTGTTGGGTCTGACATAGTTGTTTGACATCAGAAATTGTTGTGAAGTGCTGAAACTTTGGCTGTTAGAGATATCTCACAGGACTTCAGAATAGAATAGTTTGGGTTGGAAGGGACCTTAAAGATCATAGAGTTCCAACCCCCCTGCCATAGGCAGGGACACCTCCCACTGCCCAGTGCCCTGTCCAGCCTAGTCTTGAACACCTCCAGAGATGGGGCATCCACAACCTCCCTGGGCAACCTGTTCCAGTGTTTCACCACCCTCACCGTAAAGAATTTCTTTCTTATGTCTAGTCTAAATCTATCCCCCTCTAATTTATGTCCAGTGTTTCTAGTCCTCCCATCCGATATTATGTTAAAAATTCCTTCCCCTGCCTTTCTGTAGGACCCCCTCAGGTACTGATTTCACTTGGTGTAGAGGGTGTTTTAGTAGTTAAATTCATGTTATCTATTCAGTTTCTTCTTATCTGTAGGTGTGTCACTGGAGCCCTATGGAAGGAATGTTACCTCTTGATTGTGATACCAGAAAAAGAATATGCCTTTTTATGATCAGTTACTTAATGATTTTAATGAGGAACAGGTCTTAAAATAACTTAGATGAAAGGTTTAGCAGGTAAACAGACAAAAGACCAGTTATCTGCTGATTGAAACGGGGGCAGCTTCTTTGTAGTCAATGCACAACCAGGATGGGGGCTGTTGTTCTTCCATCTTGTTGGTTTCAGGGCAGTGAAATACTGACAAAGCCCATCCAGTGATGGGTGATGATGTTAGAGAAAGTCCCTGCCTGATGATAGACTAATTCTCTAGAGATTAAATCACCCAACCAGGATAAGAATGGCTCACTCCATCCATAAATACCTTGGGACCTGCTTCTGGTTGCATTTAAATCCATCCACACCAACCTCATCTTGTTCGCTTGAATAGGTTTAGTCCTCAGAATATGTGCAGGAGAAAATCAAGGACCTTAAAAATGAACTTAAGATCTGACTTTTTAAATAGAGCAGCTATGAAGGGAAACTAACAGTATCTTCTTTTGCTTTCTAAGACTTTTTTAAAGTGCATTATTACTTTTTCTTAACTGAGCAGTAGTAGATTTAGTGGTGCCTCATACTTGCAATCTGTTTCCACTGGCATTCAGGTTCCATGTTTTTATACTCTCTTTTCAGAAGTTATTTCCTTAAAAGAAGTTTAAAACATGGTATAGTCCTAACAATACTTAGCTTGAAAAGGTTATTCCTCCCCATCTTAAACCTGTTTGAGTTAAGAACCCACAATTTCATGCCATCAAAATATGAAAAGATGTAATTCCCCCTGGGTTTATAGTTTCTTTGGTCTCCATCTTCTACAAATATGGCTTGGCCAGGTTGTTCTTGCTGAAACAAAAATACTTTTGCATTACTTTGTTCACCTCATTCTCCAGCAGGTGCCAGGCAATCTGTGGTAGCTGTTCTGCTACCTGAGAAACATTCAGATATAGAAACACCAGGCCAGCCCCTGTTGCCACAGAAATATGAGAACAGATTTCTTCCCATGAAGATTTCTGTAGCTCCTTAAAGTCTCCAGATAAGCAGGTTTTAGTGTGAGATTAGAGCTGGATCAAAGAAACTAGACTACTTTTTTTTTTTGACATGTAACAATAGTCTTTATGTCTTGTTAAATATGGATAGACTTTTTTAAAATTTTCCCTTTTCCCCCAGTGATGAAAGATTGTGACAACTTTTCTTCTGTCAAATGTATGGTGTTTCTTTCTCTTTGCATGATGGGAAAGACACAAAATGGTTTACAAAAGTTGTATTTGTAACTAACTGCACAGATCTCTTATATTGTGGGACTCAAGGCTGAGTAGCACCAGACATTGAGTTGTGTTATTGCCACTGGTATGGGGGAAGATAGATGTATTTTCAAGCTGAGGCATGGTGCCAGAAAGTATTACAGACCCATCATCTAGAAAGGACCTCTTAGTACAACTCTTCTAATCTGAAGACTTTCCATCTCTCTGTTTTTCTGCCCTGACTTCTCCATCTATTGTGAGTATTCACAGCAGTCCACCACAATAGTGGTGGCATCAGGCATCAAGTTGTGTTAGTGCCACTGGTATGGAGGAAGATGGAAGTATTTTCAAGCTGAGGAATGGTGCCAAAAAGCATTACAGACCCATCATCTGGAAAGGACCTCCTAGTTCAGCTATTCTAGTCTGAAGACTTTCCATCTCTGTGTTTGTTTCCCCTGCTGTCCTTTCCATCTATTGTGAATATTCACAGCAGCCCACCACAACTGTGGTGGCATCAGACATCAAGTTGTGTTAGTGCCACTGGTATGGAGGAAGATGGAAGTATTTTCAAGCTGAGGAATGGTGCCAAAAAGCATTACAGACCCATCATCTGGAAAGGACCTCCTAGTTCAGCTATTCTAGTCTGAAGACTTTCCATCTCTGTGTTTGTTTCCCCTGCTGTCCTTTCCATCTATTGTGAATATTCACAGCAGCCCACCACAACTGTGGTGGCATCAGACATCAAGTTGTGTTAGTGCCACTGGTATGGAGGAAGATGGAAGTATTTTCAAGCTGAGGAATGGTGCCAAAAAGCATTACAGACCCATCATCTGGAAAGGACCTCCTAGTTCAGCTATTCCAGTCTGAATGACATGAAAATATCTGTAGGCTAATCCCTTAGGTGTTTTCCCTCTCACTTCCTCTTAGACACCATCAAGTGACAGGGCCTGAGAAGCTCCCTGAGGCAGAGCATTGCTTAATCGTCCTTGCTTGGAAGTTTTTTTTTCCCCTACCATCCAACCTATATTTTTCTTTTCCCAAATAAGAATCAGGGTGGGTGTCCTGCTGTGAAAGCTGAAGTATAATGGGATAAAGAACTCCAGGTGAAGTGGTTGGCACTACAAGTTTTTCAGAACTTTTTTTTCTTAGATTAACTTTTTTTTCCCTGATTTTGGTGATGCTTATTTAGCTTTCCTTCACAGCAAAGGGTTACATTTTGATCTCATGCACCTTTATTAAATCAAATTGCTCTTAAAGACACAAAGGCAATTGCTTTTTCAACTAGGACCTAAATTTGTTAAGGTTGGGTAGGTAACTTATTATAGGCATTGTCAGTAGTGATAGAACAAGGGGTTAGTTCTGCTTTAGCATTTATGGCAGTGCTAATACAGTCTTCTGGCTCCCAGATAACATCTAACAGACCTTGTTCTGCAGTCCAAAATTATAGTTAAGCTTCAGCTGGTGGTTACTGTCCAGTAAATGTTCGATATATTTTAGTAGTGCGTTAGTAGAAAGCTAACTTACAGTCACTTGTGGTTTTTACTGTGGCCAGAAATCTGTCAAACTAGATGCTCAAGGTGGACACTGTTGAAATGTTCCTCTCCCTGAAAACTTGAGATAATCCTGATAATTTTACAGATAAGTTGTGGCTTTGGACATATATATTTCTTTTTTTTCCTGAAGAATGCAAAGGCAGACTAGGAATAGCTTTGTAAAAAACTTTGGAGTGCTAAATGGGTAGCAAAAAGCATGTTTTTCTACAGTTGAGAAGTATAGACTTTGAGGAAGGCTATTTGGAAAAAACCCTGCTTCATTTTCCTCTGTAATGAAGGAGACAACTATGTTGACACTGTGTACACAGCAGGCAAGACACCTAGAAAGTCTCTTTAATTCCTTTAAGTTCAGCTTGAATCCTATATAGGAGAACACTTGAGTAATTTCAATAAGAGTGGAAGTAATCTCCCAAGAGAAGATGAATTGGTGAGGGTTACTATTAAGCTTAGCTTTAAACAGCCTCTCCCAAAATTTTAGAGGGGGAAAACCACAAAATTGCACTGAAATGGCAATAAAACACCTTTATAAAATACTGCTTTCTAGTGAAACTAAGCAGAAGAATTGGAACTGTCTTGGAATTTAGGGTAGACCATAGTTTTGTGATTTTTGGGGTGAAACAGGCTGGTCCAGTACAATTATCTTGTCTGCCTGGAGCTTATAGAACTGTCCTTGCTAATTTTCCCTTCAGAGGGGTTTAGTTTTCATGCATTAGTAAATGAAGTCAAACCCCACCACGTATCACCAGAGGGCCCCATGGTTAGAGCTAGGTGCTGCTCCCTGAGAGCCAAAGGGAGCCTTGCCATCAACTTTGACAAAAGTAAGAACAAGCCCTTTATTTGCAACTTAAAGCAAGTGGGTTAGAATGATGAAGAATGGTTATTTAAAATAGCAATGATGTAATATCAGTGTCAATTCCATTATTTTAACAGATGTAAATTTGCTCTGCTCTTGAACTCTGGTGAATTTTAATGGCAATATTAAAGAGATACTATTAAGACTACTTAAAAGAACTATTTGTAAAAAGTGTCTGCAGTTGGGGTGGGGGTGCGTGGGGGGGGTGGAAGTCTAAATTGCTTTTTTATTCAGTCTGCACAATTATTTATTTGAATGGGTTTGTATATTACAAATTAATATGTATTAGAAGCTGAAAAGATGACACTAATTCCAGTAGCTGTTGGATATGGGAGTGTTTGTACTTTTTTAGACAAACCAAATAGATTTATCCAGCCATGGTTTAGGTAACCTTCACTAGGGTAAATAAGGTTTTTATTATGGACAATATAAATAAAGTAGCAGAATATCAGCTCTCTCTAAACTTTAGGATAAATTCAGGATGATTCCAAGGCAAATTCCATGTCAGTGTTGTACCTGACTGATGGAGACTGCTGTCATTTTACTAGAAGTCAACGGGAATCAAGGATTTGGAGATAATTTTCAGGATGTAGTTTTAATTTTACATTCAATCTGCATTCTGATAGGAGAAGCAGGTCAGTGTGACCAGTCCTGGGAAGTGACATCTTTAAACTTTTGTACAAGGCTGTTAGAGCATCTGTCTCAAGTATTCTATTTTGTAGGCAAAGTTTAGCTATTTAAAACTGATTCTAGGGCCAGAGTGTAGAGCTTGTAAAACTAAATGGAAGGCTTTGAGCAAGCTGGCATGGTACAGACTAGGTCATCACAGGCCAAAAAGAAAGGTGCTGCCACTTCTGGGTTCATTTTTGATAGAGACTTGGTAGGGTAATTAAATACACTAGGAAATTAAGCTGAAATTCAGGGGATGGTGGGGTTTAATGATACTGTAGTGGTACTTTTTATTAAGGGCTTCACCTTTCTGCCATTAAAACTAATGGCAGTCCTTGCTGATCTTTACCTGATCTACAGCTACAAGTTTTAGGTGCTGCCATTTTTCCCTGTTTATTTCTTGGGAGTATGTAGAGCTCATCTTCATTAAGAAGTGCTGAGTGCTGCCAACTGCAGCCAAGGCTCTCAGCTACCCAGAAAGCTGGATATTTTTACTATAGAATTAGTTTACTATAGAATTAGAAAACTTCAATAGAAGTTTTACATACGTGATGTATATCTAATTCAGTACTGGGTATAATATTTACTTGGTTACTGTCTCAATCTGTAGGATGCTTCTGTTTCTCAAGATAAATGGTGTCATGAGGAAGGTGAAACAAGCCTGTAGAGTAGGAATCTCAAATATTCTGAAGTTTAAAAAGCCTCTGGGCTGAGCTTTCACTTGGATTGTTGAAGAATGTTTCTATCTCAATGTCCAAATTTAGGAAATAATTAAACTCAATCCTAAGGTATTTTCATGTGTATTCCTATTAATCACCATCATGGAGCAAACTGGATAGTTTAGTCATTAATGGCTGAAAATTATTTAAAGGTTCTAGTGACAAATAAAAATTAGTCATAGTTTTTTTGGGTTTTTTTTTAGCTGCTTAGGAAAATAAGTATCAAGTGCCCAAAAGGACCTGGGGTTGTGGATCATTTGACCAAGCAATTGTTGCCTCTAAGTGTTTATGAGTACAGTCAGAGAATTCATTCTTGGAAGTATTCAGTTTTGATCCAAGAAGAAATGTCTCTTTCCATTAGTTTTTATTTCCTCCTCTTGCTGCAGACAAACCAGAATATTACAAAGGGCAAACCCATGAAACTTAGTCTAACTTTCCCTCGGGGGAGAAAGCTGGCTTTTTCATCTGAAAACGACAGTCATTCAGTTGTGGAAGAAAAAAAAAAAAAGCTTTTCATTTCTGTAAAAGCCACCACATTGGAAAAACTAAGCTGACCTATTGTGGCAGGAGGGATGGTGAGGGTGTATTTGGCTGCAACACACTTGTGTAAACATTCATACAGTTAGATTCAGACATCATTGTGTATAAATACAGTCTCCATGGGTGCAAAGAGCTTTTATTCAATGGAAGGACATATTGACTAACATATTTTTTGCTGCTATTTCTGGGTATGGTGAGATTTTACTATATTATGTGACAAAATATGGGAGTTAGCTGCTCAAAGAGTGTCTCCTTGGCTGCCAGGTCCACCCTGGTTTTGGCAAAACTAATCCAGGGCAGGAGCTCAGTGCAGCTTGTTTGTAGCACAGTTGACCCAAGCAACTAGAGCTCAGTATAAAGTTTCAAAGTAGAGCCAAATGCAGCCTAACAGGCAAGCTTGGAAGAAATCTGCCAGAATTCAAACCCTACTCTGCTTCTAACTAACTGGTAGAGTCTACATGGTGCTCTTGAGATAAATAAATGTATAATCCCATATCCCACAGTCCATTACAGCAGCATTTGAAACATTTCCCATTAACAGAAAGCAGCACATGCAGGTAAAAATAGAGGAGGGGGGAATGGAAAATATGTATTAAAGCCAAGTTTTGTGCTATTGTACAAAGTTTGAGGGGGGGAAATTTATTTCTCCAGATGGTAAATCAAATCACAGAATATCAGGGATTGGGAGGGACCTCAAGAGATCATCTAGTCCAATCCCCCTGCTGGAGCAGGAACTCCTAGACCAGGTCACACAGGAAGGTGACCAGGTGGGTTCTGAATGTCTCCAGAGAAGGAGACCTCATACTCTCTCTGGGCAGCTTGTTCCAGTGTTCTGTCACCCTCACTGGGGAAAAAGTTGTTTCTTGCATTTCTGTGGAACCTCCTGTGTTCCAGTTTGCACCCATTGCTCTGAGTCTTATTGTTCATTGGTGGTCACTGAGAAGAACCTGGCTCCATCCTCCTGACTCTGACCCTTTACATATTTATAGACATGACTGAGGTCACCCCTCGGTTTCCTCCAATCTAAAAAGATCCATCTCCCCCAACCATTCCTTGTAATCTGGGCCAAGACATTCTTCATCTTCTATCAGAAGCAGATTTGGCAACATGCCTAAGCACAAGTCTAACATCAAGCACATGAGTAATCCCAGTGACTTTGCTCTTGGAATTTTGGTCAAAAGATTTTGCATCCAGTGTTTGCTTTTTGTCAGTGTCAGATGAGTTCTTTCAGGTTGCACAGCAACCCATAGAGTCCTGTGCTCTGATTCTCTTCAGCAATAAAGACTGAGCTTGTGTATGACAAAGAGATGAAGGTGGAACTAAAGTACGGGCAGATTGAAGTCTTGGGGAAAAACAGTGCAGGAAAACTTAGATCTGATGAATTGTGTTGCAGACCCTGTGGCTCAAAAAGCAAGCAGGCCAAACCACTCCAACCTTTGCAATAAAATCTTTGTGCAATAAAATGCTTGAGAGAAATGTCTGCTGCAAAATACTTCGGGTAGAAATGGTAGATTTGCATTATATTCAATGAGAAGCTTGGTCAGTCTCTAGGTCTCAACTGTTGATCCTGTGTTGAACCAGCTTATTTCTGATCATAGAGATGTTTAGTTTGTGTCCTGGGTTTGGAAGTGAGCTCAGAAGCTGCTTTGCTGAGAGAGGTTGTGGATGCCCCCTCTCTGGAGGTGTTTAAGGCCAGGCTGGACAAGGCAATGGGCAACCTGGTCTAGTGGGTGGTGTCCCTGCCCATGGCAGGGGGGTTGGAACTAGATGACCTTTAAGGTCCCTTCCAACCCAAAGCATTGTATAATTCTATGCTAGGTGCTTACTGAAAGATATTTTGGTCCATTTGAATCTCCTTTTATTCTTTTACCTACTCTCTCACCTTGAGTTGAAATGATCAGACTCATAATTCAGTAGTTTTACTTTAGAAAAGCAGCTTGGTAAAGGTTTGTAGAATTGTAGACACAGCATTTGTTGGATAAATGCAATCATGTGGAGGCTCCCAACAAATTTCCTCCCATGCTTTAGGATGCCTTCTACAAATCCTGATATGTCTTGTTCTACCTGGGAATTTTTCCTTTTGCTGTTAATGCAGTGTTTCTGGAAAGTTCTATAAACTATGGAAATAAAAAATAGCTGAAGAAATGAGGAGCTTGGAATAGGAGGCCTGTTGGTTTTCTGCTCTCATAAATTGCCTGCAAAACACACGTGGCCCTTAAAGGACTGTGTTGGGGGGCAGAAATCCCCTGGCAGTGCAGCACCACATGTTTCTCTTAGCCCATGAGCTCTCTGCAGCTGCACAGTGTATCACATAACACTGTCAACTGTGACCACACCAGCCTGCCCTTCCAGTGGGGCCCCCAAAACTCTATATAGGCAAGAAAACTGAGACACAGCACTTGTTTGAGCCAACTGCTCAAGACTTGCACTCAATGTGTGAGGCTTGACAGGTGGTCATGCCTATCAAACTTAGTTGGTACCATGTCTTTGCCATGGTTGCATACCCTCATCTTGAGGCCAGTTAATTTTTTAACAGTCCAATTTCTTTAATTGAGGGAAGCCTTGATTATACAGCCAGAACTGTTGTGGAATCCACACCTGAACTTTGCAGTACCTACCACCCTCTTTATGTGGTGCTGTGATCCCACCAGCAGATGATGGTATCCTATCCCATGTGATATCCTGAAGCTCCTGCTGTCTTTCCACTTTTGTTTTTTCCCCTGTCCCCAGGTAGCCCATGTGATAGCTAACCACAGGGATCTGAAAGAAATAAGGGCACTTCCACAGAGGGCTCCTAGTTGGGAGTGTGTGACCTTGAGTAACTCATCTGTCAGATCAGCAGGAGAGTATGAAGCAATGTTGAGTGCTGTTATGACAATAGGGCAGAAGTAAGGAGATGTTTTGTCCTCATATAAATTAGAGGGGGATAGANTATGTTTTGTCCTCTCTGTTGCTTTCCCTCCATCCCTTTTCAAACTCAAACACTCTAGGAAGTTACATTTGAATCTCTAAGTGAAATACTGGAACAGGTTGCCCAGGGAGGTTGTGGATGCCCCCTCTCTGGAGGTGTTCAAGACTAGGCTGGACAGGGCACTGGGCAGCCTGGTCTAGTGGGAGGTGTCCCTGCCTATGGCAGGGGGGTTGGAACTCAATGATCTTTAAGGTCCCTTCCAACCCAGACTATTCTATGATTCTATGATAAGTTATCTTGGGCAGCCCATAGTATCCCAAATCTTCATGGTGAACCATTGCTGGTGATTGCACACTGGGCAGCACTGCTCAAAGAGTTCTAAGATGGAAATATCTAATGGTAGAGATTTGGACTGTGGAGCTTTAAAGAGAACTTGCTCTAGCATTGTTGGGCAGCTGCAAGGAATCCTGCAAAGATGAAAACCTATATTTACAATAGAGAGAGCAGTTCTCTCTCTGGATGTTCCTGTTTGCATCCAAGTGGGCAGGAGGTGGGTGGAATGCAGCTGAAAGCTGTCAGAGCCTTGGCTCTGCTCCTCTGAGCTTCTTGTGAGAGTAACAGGCCAGGTATGAGACAGGAGATAAATTAATTTACACCTCTCCAGTGCTATGGGAACATACCTTCTGTTGTGAAGCAAGAGGAGGAGGAGCAGTGCTGTGCTTGTCAGGGCTTCTGGCAGGCAGGATGGGAGCCAAGGGGAGGTTAGGTGATATGCTGGCCCAAAAGGCTCTACCTAGGCACATGCATCATTTGTTTTCCCAAAGCTGATGAGAATATATAATTATAGTTCAATCATTCACCATGCAGCTAGTTCTCTGACAAGTTTTTGTTTCATGAAAAAGTTTAAAAAAAAATCTCGAGAAAACTGTAGCATTTTACATGCAAAACTGTTTTATTTTGAGTGAAATTTAACTGAAATGATCTTAATGACTTACATAAAGTGAAATACTGGGTTTTCCTTTCTCTTTCTCTTCTAGCCCTGGCCTCACACAGGCATATTAATGATTATTTGTCAAAATCACACTGTTTGCTTACAAGGTACGAAGGCTTTTTAGACACTATAATGACAGCTTTTGATTCACTTGATAATATTTAGAATAAGCCATAAAAGCCAATCTCTGAACGAGCAGACCGCTTTTATTGGCTTTTAGTGCTATTACTGCTATCATAAGTGGTAAATTGGCCTAATGCAAGTAATACTGCTGTGTCATACTGTAAAAATCTCTGCTTAGTTTTATATTTTCCATGGAAAAAAAATTTTCAAGGTATGGAGACTGTCCTGTCCTTCTATGACTGCTAGTGATTCCCTTCATGGGAGACCTGGGGAGGCTTCTGCTGTTTGGAATTTCTTTGCTTAGTGATTCCTATCTTTGAAGGGACAAAGTTAGGGATTAAGAGTATGAGTATTTAACAGAAACTCAAAGGCTATTTAAACAATAAGCTAGAAAAAACCCTAAAATAGTGTTTAGCTGGAAGCTGTAAAGAATATATTTCAAATACTTTGTGCTATGTTTCTTTATACATCTCCTTTCATAATAATACCATTTAAAAAAAATTAGAATACTTATAGATACTATATTTGATCTCAACTTTGTCAAACCACATTGACCCGATGCCATAATTGCTTTTTCCCATGATTCATATTACTTTTTTCTCCTTCTCACTCTCTTTGCTATTGTTTTTCTCTTTCCGGGAATATAAGCATGAATTTCAGAGATTCTAAATTGCAGAAACATTTAACTTACCATCTTTTTATGAAGAAAAATAGGTCAGTGAGTTTTATTTGGTATTGCAATATATATTTACAGAGGGAAATATTTACAGGTGAATAGGATTAAATTTGAGTTTCCATTCTTTCATCATCCACTTCACTCACATACTACCTTATTGGTCCCTCTTCAGCCAGGAATACTGACTGTTTCATCAGTTGTGATGGAAGTTGAGGACCAGCAGTCACTTTTAAAGCCTCTAAAATTCACCTTGGTCTGAGTCAAATGAAGAATTACTTTATAAGAAGTAGTATGGATTGCCCAGTGTGTTTGGCCTCTGTTAGGCAAAATGAGGGAAGCTGTGATGTAGCTTAGTATTGATTACTTTGGGATTCAAGGAGTGAGCAGAACAACGGCAGCTCATCTGGTGGAAAGCTGAAAGAACTTATGTGAAGCAGTCCTACAAAATTATAATTACTTGAGGTTGCATTCTGTTTTTCCAAGATTCTTCTCAAATTATTTCTAAGCTTGATGTATTAAGAGTGGAGAACCAGCATGAAATGTGGGTTTGCAGTGCTCAGGAACCTCAAAAACCCTTTCTTTTAGTGTCAACACACAGGAAAGTAAGAGATAGGAAATATCAGTCTGAATTTACTAACAAAAATTACCTGATTCTTGTTTTGGTGAAGGGAGGGAAGGACTATAGTGTTTAGTTAAATATTTCCAAGCCAATTATAACTTCATTATGGTAGGACATGAGGCCATTAAAAAATTACAACATTGACAGAGAAAAGTCAATCTGGGTAATCATCACTAGTTTTACTGAATGCACACATGAAATAATTATCAGATTTTTATATGCTGGTGGCATGGGAAGAATCACTTTCTGACTTGAATTTTGTCATCAAAATATTTGTGTGTGTGTGTGATAGTGTTTTGGCACATGTTAATTGCCATGGGCATTTAAAAGAAACCCATTCAATTTGGTATTAGAATTGTTTTAACTTTTTAAAACAAGGTTTTTAAGATTTCACAACAGAAAACCCTTCTCTGTGATTCTGACAAGCTTATTTCAGTAGGAAGATATTGATTAGGTTGCATTTTACTCTGAAGAACTGGAGTGATCTTATTGAGCCCAAATATGCACCTCTGCCTTTAAATTGCAGGTGCAATGGCACAGCAGAACTGTTTGTCATCATCTCTGCTGCCACTTGTGTTTTTTTCTTTTGCATGAAGGCATACTTCAACAACAACATAATTTGTCAGTAATCAGTTCTCACATGTCTCAACACTATCATGACAATGTTTGTGTTTTCCTGTAGAGCCCAAGAGTGAGCAGTGCCTTTACTTCTCTATCTCTGGAGCCTCCTGACACATTGAGGAAGAAGCTTTTCTTCCTGCATGTATTTCTGCTCTGTGTATATTCATTTATACACAAGAGAAGAAAACATTATCATGTTTAACTGCTGCAATCATAAGCACATTAAGTAGAGAGATAATAAACAATCCATCTGAATTTATGATTAAGTTAATTGTGTTTTTTCTAAGTGTTTATTCAGATTAAAGACTGAAATTAGAATGAGACTACATAATCAGGATGCCATGAAAGACCATGATTTCTCTTAAACAAAAAAATAATGTAGTTTATGGCAAAGATCTCCCTACCACCTAAATATCACTTAGGATGTAGAAAGGCCTTGTGCAATTCTTTTCAGAGATGAATCTCAGTTGTAGTAAGTGCTGTAAAGAAACTCAGCTGACATTGATGGCTTTGACCCCTAATTATTGCACATGCCCATCAGTCTCCAGAATCTCAGATTTAACTTTCTGTGCAGCACATGCAGAGGATAAGGTAACTGGGAGAGTGAAGAAGCTCTGGAAGAGGTGAAGAAACAAGAAATCAAGTAGAAAAACTGATGGAAGGAATGAAAAGATCCATCCTAGTGTACTTAAGGTTCTCCCACCTGCACTGGGCACCACTGCCAGCTCCTTAGAATGAGACAAAATGCTCTTAAGACCCTTCCTCAATAACAGAGATCCCTATTCTTGAGAGTGACTGTTGGATTGGGCATGGCCCAGCTTCTAGTGCCTCTCTGCCTCCTCTCAGCAGAGTGTTGAGATTGCCTGTCAAAAGTTTTCTTGAGTATTTTGTCTAGCAGGGGCCAAAAACAATCTGAACTTCATGCAGTTCTTCTACCTGCTGGGCTCTAGTTCCTTTCTTCTCTTAAAGCATTAAGTTTTAAGCAGTTCATATAGACACAGGCTCATGGGAATGTCCGAACAATATTGCACTGAGCACCTGGCAGCTGGGGGCAAGAGTTTTCTTCTACAAGGTGTGAATTTGAGTCCTGTCAGACAACAGTATGCATAGTGGTTGTTTTGATGTGATTTCTATCAAGGAATGAAGTTATTCAAATGAGCTACACGCTCAGTCATATTTTTCAAATGTCTGGTTTTTATAGCTCTAAATTGTCTAATATCTAATTATATTCAAAGGTTTTACTGTCTCTAGAAGAAAGTGATAGTGACTTCAAGGATGATTGTATTACTGTTCAACATTAGAAGGAATACAAATAATTTTTTCAGCCTTCAGGAGTGTGAAGTAAAACTGACTGAAGAAACCTTTGCTTGACTGACCCAATTGAGGACAAGATTCTCAGTATTTTTTCCAAGAATTGCCCTGAAAAATCTCCAGGGTTGAGTGAAGCAACTTCAGGTTTTTCCTAAAGACTTTTCCATCGTGGATTAAGTTTACTTAAATCAATAAAACCTAAATAAACCTTCACTTGTATTTTTACACTCAATATCCAACATAGGAGTGAGACTTTAAACTTAATCCTGCCACCCAGAGAAGTACCACTGTCTTTACTGTGTATTCATTCCCCTCTTGTGGCAGTATTCAAAGACTTCCATCTCCAAGGACCCTCCAGTTCATAGATCAAGGACCACTCAGTTTATAAAACTATAATTAGGAAGGGTGAGCTGGGACCATTGCAGATTTCATGTACTCCCTCACCATTGGAAGAGAGTCTTTAAATCTGCTGTTTTACAACTTAAAGGAAGGCTTGTCTTGATTAATTCCTTTGGTCATAGTCCTGAAGCTGACAAGGCATCTTCCAGGAATTTAAGCCCCCTGGGATCCTTGTCATCAGTTTTTAAATGTGCTTTTTCTTTTTTGTGTGTGTGTGTGGTGTTCTTATTTGGAAACAGTCTGCTTGGATTACAGCATTCATCTTATAAGCATTTGGCATTTTTCTGTTAGATGAAACTGAGAGAGGTATTTCTTTGCTATCAGTCTTCTGTAAAGCTTTTCAATCCAATGACTTAATTCAGGCTGGAAGAAGAGAGTGAAAAAAGCTTCTGGCCCCAAGTCAGGAAAATTCAGGAAACAAGTGT
This sequence comes from Turnix velox, assembly GCA_013400935.1. Classification (NCBI taxonomy): domain Eukaryota; kingdom Metazoa; phylum Chordata; class Aves; order Charadriiformes; family Turnicidae; genus Turnix; species Turnix velox. The sequence continues at coordinate 33,454 of VZTY01003619.1, forward strand.
CCAAGTGTGCGTGTAAAATTGCAGTCATTGACTTCTGAGTTTTTTTAGAAAATTCAAAGCATTGTTTAGCTCCCTAAAAGTGGGGATATTTTGCAGTTCAGAGCTCTCTGCTGAGAATAACCTCTCTGAAATCAAGGCATGAGCCCTTCTAATAGTTGCTCCAGACCCAAAGCAGGTAAAAAGCAGGGAATTTATAGAAGAACTGGAAAATTCCAAGAAAACTCTTTCAAAACCAGTCTCATGGTCTACACCCTCCCTGCTTATCTCTTGTAAAAAGTCCCTTTAATACCTCTGGTTAACCAGTGAGAGGGATGTGCTGGGGAAAAGGCCTTTCTGAGTGCTGTAATAAAGGAAGATTTCACTATTACCCCCAGAATATTATCCCAGGACCAGGCTGTGGGTTGTTTTGGTGTAGAGCAGTTGGGAATAGTTTGCTCCTGTGCTGGATTTCTGGGATGTACCACTAAGAGCTGTGTCAGTCTCACCCAATGGGATTTACTTCTGGAGAAAAGGGCTGGTTTTGAGTAATGTGAATAATGTCACTGCAGCCAGGTCTAAGTTATAAGTAAATCTCCCTTTTCATATGAACCGTAGTCCGTGGAGGGGTGAAATATAATCCTGAACAGGGGCTCTATTTACCACTTAAGCCCTATTTTATGGTTTAAGTGCTGACCTTCTACTGACCCTCAGCACAGGGCTGAATTTCAGCCTACAGCAGGAATCTGCTGGCTGGAGCAGGTGATTAAAGAAATTGGGGCTAGACTTTTTACAATTTGCAAGACAATGAAAACAGGCTTTATTTTAGACAAAATAAAAAAAGTTTTCTGATTTATGGGAATTTCAGCGCAGAAAGGAGCTATTTTGGAGAAAGTCTTGAGACTAGCTTTTTGGTTGGGTTTTTGGCAGGAGAGCAAGGAAGCCATTTCATTAACTTTTCACTGGAAGTTATATATGGGAGGGCATTTGTGTACACAGCTGGGCAGCATAAAACAGGAGGGCTTTTGTGTGAAAATATCCTAAAATGAGATTTCAATTCTCTCCAACTTGAATCTGCCTTCCTGGGCTGCCCTGGCCAGTTTGGGATGAAGCCATGGGGGGGCAGCATGAAGCCCTCACATGTTTTTCCTGTTGCATCCACAATGGATGCAGAAAATAATGGAGAGGCCACCACTGGTCCCTGTGCAAAATCAGTGTCACCTTTTACAGCTTTGTATCAGTGAGATAAGCTCCTGCCTGTTCCCTCACATCCATCTGGCTGTAATCATCAAGTGATACCAAGAGATTAAACGTTTGTAAGGAACTCTCCAAAAGCCACATGCTGAGGCTGGTGTGAATTTAGCTCTGCTTTGACCTGCCTCTCCACCAGATGGGTTGCTAATCTGGCACTAAATCACCTCTGTAGTGGAAAGAGCCCTGGTCCATGTGAAAGAGGCAGCCCTGTGGTTGTGGCTGTGCTGTGCAAGTTGGGATCATCCCTGAGTCAGCATCTGGGAGTTTTTCTTCATCCTTGGGTTTCTAAAGGCATGTCTTCTGTAGCTTTCCAGATTTCCTCTTAAAGACTGTGCTTGATGAGGTGCCCACTGTGATGTTTCTCCCTTGGGATGTGGTGGTTTCCTTGTTGAACATCTTGTGGGTGCATGAAGCAGATGGACACAGACCCATGCAGAGGGAACTTTAATATTTCCTCCAAGTTGCATTATTCTTCACTTAAACATGTGTATTTATATTTAATACTTGGTGATTTGTCATTTTGAATATTTCAGGGTGGATGCAAGTGGCTTACTGAGAGGCAGAGGCACGAGTACAACCCTTTATGCTCTTTTTTTTCTGATAGAAGATAGAATCCTATATTTGTAGCTTGATGCCTTTTCTATTATACTTTTCACATGGTTGGTTTGGCCTCTGTTCTGCTTTGTGAAGGAAGCTTTTCCTCAGAATTAGGCTTTGATTTTTTTACTCTTTTGTCTTTTAAAGCAAGATGAAGATAAATAACTGGCAGCCACATTAAAATCCTCCATCCTCTTTCCCTGATTAAAGTGCTTCTGAAGTTGAAAGTCATAAAAAAAAGTAGAATGTACCTTATTTTGATGTTGACCCACTGTACTACCAGTCCACGACCCATTACTTTGCAAAGCATTAAGGGGGGGAAAAGTCTAGGAAAAGATACTAAAGCCACAGCCTAGTCTATATTTTTGTTTGTTTTCTGATACTATGTGGTGCATGATTGTTTCTTTTAGAAGGAACAAATAATCAATACAAAACCATGAATAAAAATAACTTCTTTAAAGCTGGATGCTAAAAGAACATACAGTCTTCTTACTGTGCCTGATGGAAACGGTGCAAGTCTGTTCTCCACAATTCATTGTTTATTGGAATGCCTGAAATCTATACATGAGGTATTTTTAAAACATTTAAACATAGAAGTTAAGCTTCTGCTCCAGACAATTTGGTTTACCATATTCTAAAAAACCCACAGAAGTGCTGAAAGCAAAGAAACATCAACAGAATTTTTAAAAAGCAAACTCCAATGTAAAATGTCCATATTCTTATCTCAAGGGAAAATTCTTTCCTTATAAGACACGCTTCAGCTATTTATTGACTTAGCTGCTGTGCAAGACCTTCAAGGCCCAATTCTGATCCTGGGGTATTTGAGAGAGAGAAAAGATGTCAATAGACAGTGTTTGGTTCTTTCTGTGGAAGATCTTGAAGTACAAAAAACAATAAAAATAGTATTCCTGATCTAGAGATTCTCCTTAGGAAGTGGAAGATGTGGTAGATTAGCACCACTGAAGGCAAATGAACTCAAAGTTCTAAGAGACCTGGCTACTGCAGTAGGTCTGGACCAGAGGATTAAAAAAAACTTATGGGACTCTGAGGGCTCATTTCATCACTCTTGTCCTGCTCAGAGTGGACCAGTTTGGGTCTCCTGTACCATTTTACTCCCATGTAAAGCAGCAAATCTCTTGTACTCTACTCTCATGGTGTGCACATGCAATTGAGTTAGGTGTTTGCTCTCCACAAGCAAAAGTCTGGTAGGTCAGATCCAGATCTTGCTCATCTCTAGAGCTCTCTGTGATAGTCAAACTGCAAATCTTCTGATTTATTTTTTCTAGCTGAAGTTTAGTGAGTTTTTTACTGAAATTTGCCAATACCCTGCATGCAAAGGGGGTTGAGTGATCAGCCAAATAAAGCTTATGTGTTAGTTGGCCCTGCCTGAGGGTGCAATTTTCATTCTTCACAAGTGCTGCATAAACCATGAAGATCATGAGGTGGAGACATCAATTTAGGCCCACTTCATTGCAGCCCATTTTGCAGCCAAAGGATCTAATCTCCAATTAACTCCATGAGCTTAAAATAGTGATGCCCATCTTATAGATGACAAAATAGCAGCTATAAATGAGCCTTTTCCTCAATCCCCCTGGAGTTAATGCTCTCAAAATATGAGGTCACTTGTTGAGTCTTCCCAAAATACTTTTGTTAGGATTAAAATATAACTGTTCTCATCAAAAAAACATAATTTGCCCCTAACCACAGAGACTCAACTTGTATCACGTGCGTCGTGAATGCCTCTGGTTTGAGACATGACTTAATTCAGGTTCTTCTTGTGTTTTTATGAAATTAAATGAAGTAACCCCACTATGCCCAACAAAAGATGAATAAAGATGCAGTAAGATGTGTGCTGATAAAAGTTTTTTACAGCAAGAAAAATACCCAGAGCACCATTCTCCTTCACACATACCCACATGAGCAATAAGAATCTTTACAATTGTGTGCCTGCCTTCTAAATAGTTTAACAAATGTTGGAAATCTATTACTTGAAAAAATGGTATTTGATGCAAATTATTTACTTCATACCTGCCATTTTTCAGTGTTTCCTGTACTTATTTCTTATAATTTCCCTATTTTTTAGTGTTTGTTTCGCAAACAGTTGATGGCTGATGGTATTTATATTTCACAGTAAGTTCTTAGAATTAAAGTTTTAAGTTTGATCTTTGCTCTCATTTGGGAAAATTGAACAACTATTAATCCAATTCAGCAAGAGAATGAGTTAATAAAAAGCTTTTTGTCAGAAATAAGTTGATGGTCCATACTTCTTAGTGGCTTATAGCTAGTGTAAAATAAGACTTCCCCAGGAAGCAATGATATTAAAAAAGAAAAGCTTTAAGTTTAGCTTAAAGTTTTATAATTTAGGCCTTTCTGTAAGCATATGTACATACATGTTTCTCTTAAGCTAGGCTTAAATTCCTGTGATAGAAGTTCCTGGCCATCTTTAAGTTTGTGAAGTATTCTTAAGATATTTTCTTCAAAATTTTTAATAAATGAGAAGTATCTGTGACCAAAAACCAGCAACTAGCAACACAGAAGCATGACTTACCTTTTTTCAGCCAAGAAATATTTTGCTTGTCATGTTCAAAACTTTCAGCTGCTCTGATTTTTGCCTTGTCTGGCTCGGCTTCTGACATCTGTGGGGGGAGAAAAAGAGTTTTGGGCTGTCAAGTTTCTTTTAAAAGTTTCTAGCAAAGAAGTGTGTTCTCAGTTTCTGTTACAATAAATTGTGATTATTTAGAGACACAATTTTTTTCTGCACATTTTTTGATACTAGGCAATACCTCTGTCATTAAATTTATGTTCTATTCCTAAATGCTTTATCAATATTATGCAGTTGCTGTTTGTAGATGGATTCTTTTCTAATGTAACTATAAATTGTAAAATTATATTGTGAGTGAGCACATAACATGCTGGCAATAGATAGAATAGATACTGTCAGGCTAAAAAAGGAGCGTCCAGTCTGTTTATTATGGTGCAAAGTTGCTGCACAGCCTGCTGTCAGAGATGACAAATAGAAAGGCAACTTGAACAAAGTGTATCTTAAAAAGAATAATTATAAAATCTTTACTGTAGGGCAAATTATCACATGCAGGTTACAGACTCTGAGGGTATTCAGGATACGGTCGCTCTCAGCCCCTGTGCTGGGATTTACTTTCCTTGCTTGCTAGGAGGAATAAGATGAGGCTGACCAGGTTTTTTCTAATTTTTACTGGATGCAGTTAGCTAAAGCATTTCTCTATTTTATTTACCTGTGTCTTCCAACTGGGGATGAAAGCAGCAGGGCTCAGATGCTGAGGAGGAAAGGTTTCGGCCGGGTCCCTCGCTGTGTGCTGATGTCCAGCATTCCCATACACTGACAAACCCGAAAGGATGAGCTCTTCTGCCTGCCTGCTGTGTGGTGCCAGATTTGTCTTGCTGCCAGAATCAGCCAACTTATTGCTAAGGGTTTTCCCCCTCACCCCCTCCTTTTTGTTTGCATGCACTTCTAGAGCTGGGGAGGAAAGGAGAAGGAGGTGGGGGGGGGCGATCAGCATCTCAGCATTAGGGAGGAATAAAAAAAATCAAACAAACAAAAACAAAATAAAAAAAACCCCTCCAAACACACACACAAAAAAATCCTCAGCAAACAAACAAAAAAACCCTCCAAAATACCCCCAAAACATAACTAAAACCAAGTAAACCACAATAAATCCAAAGCTTTACAAAAGAAAGAAAGGATTTGGTTTGGGAAGGTTATTTCAGCAGTTCATAACTTAGTGAATCTGCAAGAGGAGGAAGAAAATAGAAAAGGATGCAGGAAATGAATGGTGACAAATCAGATAAATGTGGCAGTGTTTTAACTAAAGTTAAAAACACTCAAGGATGTAGGAATTAGACCTTAAGTGTCTATTTGCAGCTGCCACTTTGGCAAAGTAAAAATCTGATCCTGTGGTTACCTGAGTGCTGTCACTCTCCCAAGCTCAGGAGGGTGAAATTCTCTCATCATCAAGGAAGGCAAGTCTTGGGGAATGCAACAAGACTGTGTGGTCTCCAGTGGGGACATCCTGGTGTTGTGTGGGCTTGATGTTCAGCAACAGAGGACAGGGTGACAGTCCACAGTACCCCATACCTTGAAGAAACTATAAAATCTGGAGGATATTAGTTGGCTTCCAATAGTCTCTTGCCATATTTACCAAGAATATTGCTCTAAGAGTAGAGTCAAGATCAAAGATAACATTTTGGGGTCCTCAGAGGTTGTCTTTTAATAGAGGGCAAAAAACAAATGTCACTCTGCATTCCAGAAGTGAATTTTGCAAGCGTTGGTTGCACAGTTCATTTGGAATTTCTCAGTTTATCTTACATTTTAAGCAATATTTAAAAATATTTCTAGCAGCCTTTGTCACCAGGTAGTAAAATCCAAGATCCCAGTGCATAATTGTGGACAGTAAATAACAATATATTCCCTTTGTTATAGGAATTATCTTCCCATGCTCTCCCATCACATGTCATCCTTGCAAGAAAAAAAAAATGTTTTCTTAAATATCTTTTGCCAACATGACTGAGATTCTTCCACCATCTTTAGCTAATTGAGAATTGCATGGTAAGTGCCTACTTACATCTCCAAATTGCTATGATTAGTCTTGCATGGTTTGAAAACCTATTTTAAGCAGGGTACTTGGGGAATAATTGAAGGCACTGGGGAGAGGGGAGAAACTTCTAGGGCTAATATTTTAAGATCTTAGTTCCATTTCCTTTGGATGCAGCTTTGAGAACTGTTTATTTTCAATTGCAGCTCCCTTCTTTCACAAAAACTTCTATTTTTCACATGTTATTGTACCTGCAATGCTTCCAAGTTATCACATTCTTCAGCTTGGTTTCTCAGAGCAGGCTATAGAGGTCCTGGTGGGTCATCATAAAATCAAATGGCTTCCACACACATCAGCCTGGACCCATCTGATTGCAGCTTGGACCTGGTGAATTTCAAAGGCAGCCTTTAAGATATGGATTGTTTCCAAAACAAACTAGAGAGAAAATTCTTTCCCTCCAGTTCAGTCAGCACCCCCTCCTTGTCATTCTAGAGTCTGTCAAAATCCTCATGCCTCATAAAGAAAGTAAAACAAATGAGAAAATCCCCTCCAAAATCACAGCCCTGAAAACTGCTGTTACTTGAAGTTATGGCTTCCAAAGTCTTGTCTTGAGGGTATTTTTTCAGGCAGTGGCAGAAGTGAGGCCAGACTTCACCTGCAGGAGTACAAGAAATCAGGATCACTGACAGCCCATTACCAAAGTTATGATGATTCCAATTTGCCAAAATAGAAGAAACAAAAGTATTTGTATCCGTGCTTTCTCATGGGTAATGCAGATTCCTGCTCTGAGATAATTTCTTTGTCATCTGGTATGTCCTGTAGGAACCCTCTGCAGAAGTTTTCCATTCAAAGTATCCTCCAATGATGATGTCCAATTAATGATCCTTATGTTTTCAATCAAGGAACATTTAAATGTAACCTTTCTTGATCTCAATACACTCTAATAAGAATGCTGGAGTATTCTGAGGTGCTCCTGTGTGCTATTTTGCCTCAATTACAGTATTTTGAATAAATGCATCAATAATTTTGCTTCCTGATCAATCTCAAAGTAGTCAAAGGAAAGGGAGACTCTTCCCTGGATCCTCAGTGATGCCATGGTTTTCAAATGAGGGGAAAAAACATTGAGAGAAGGTCAGTGAAATATTAAGCTTCATTCTATTAAAGCTGTATTTGAATTTTTAAAGCTGTGGTCCATTTCAAACACCAAACTTAGGTTTGATTTCATAAGTCATTTCACTTTTATAGGTTTTATATTATGTTTATTAATTAGTTAAGGGACATCACTTGTTCCTTTTCCTTCCAGATTGCGGAATAGGGTAAAAAAATAAAATCACAATGTCAAAATAGATGTGATATCAATTGGTACTGTATCAAGTGCTTGTTGAGAGTATAATTTTCTGGTCTGTTCAACTGGGAGTGCATTCAAGTTTTGCAGAGTTGGAGAATAAGAAACTTTAGTGGGTTGTGATAAGCATAGAAGCAGAAAGAGTGGGAGGAAACATTTTGTTGGTCCTAGCAAATACCAAAACTCTAGGTTTGAGTATTTAATACTAAGTCAGGAGCCCAGAATTTGGTCCTGTCCTGTGACTAAGGCAGGATGTATGGCCACAGCCAGGAGTCTTTTTGGGTACACCCATTTACAGCACTTCCAACCTTGTGTTTCACTCCCTAAAGTGACTTTTTACTGGAGATTATGAACCATGTAGCCAGAAGCTGACTTTTCCAGAGTGAATTTTCCACAGCATGACATCAAATTAAACAATTGTTTCTTACTTGTGCAATCCAGATAAAATTTAGCCACTTTGTCCACTGGCAAGTGGCGCTCTGTAGCTTTGGAATACCCTGCACTGCAGTAAATGTGTTATTTTATTTTATTTTTTTAAAGAAAAGTATGATGAAACTCTCTGCCTTTGCTCCCTTTTGCACCCTGGGGTGATCATTTCCAATAATAAAGTGAGTATAATGTGATGTGCCCTGTCAAAGTTAAGGAATCTCTTCTTGATCATGCATCTGTAGGTAGAATATTAAGTTGGGGGAACATGAGCTACAGCCAAATTATCCTGGTGATTACATGTAAAATGCATGGGTTTTTAGCCCCACCATCATGTCCTGTGAGTGCTTCAAATGCAAAGCAGCCTGGTTATAGTGACTGTCTCAAACTGGCACTGACAAATGATCTATATATATGCTGTAGAGGCTCGAAGCACTACAAAGACAGTAGGATTTTCCTCCCCATCACTCTTCCTCACAGACACTCCAGATAATTCTTCAATGACTTGGTGTCCTGCAAGGGGACACGTGGGGTTTTATTTCACTTTTCCACTCTGTGCCACTGTAGGTCAGTGGATGCCAAGGAATGTGCTTAGACTGGAAGGTGGAATAAAAGCTGGGAAAGGTTTGCAAAGGTGAGTTAGGACAGAGGTCACTGATGATGGAGAGGAAGCACAAACCACTAAGATTAAGAACGTTCCATATTTCCATTGAAGAGTAAAGAAAAGAAACCACTTGTCTTTCATCTTCCAAGAGGGCAAGAGAAAGGTTGTCTGTGCTAAAAGGTATGAAGAGGATGAAGGTCAAGTGTGAAATAAAGTTGAGAGGATGACAGTGTGGTGCTGGGGTGGGGAAGGCAGAAAGAACCAGCCTCTAACCCTGGAGCCATGAAAACCTTGTCCAAGCTGGAGAAGGATGTATAAAAGCAGCAGTATGCTTTGACCACTTTTCTTCCTACCAGCAGCAAACTCTTAGAGGCCAAAATCAAACCCAAACCCATTTTTTTTTATATGGTTTTATGGTGATGTTCCTTGGTATAACCTGGCTTCAAGCTGAAAACCTTTCTGTTATGTTAAAAGTTTTCTGTCCTGTGCCTAGTTCTTCTTTACCTCTCTGTGTACAGTCTTTATAGGTATTTCCACCTTGCCCTGGTACTTAGGTAGGTGGAAAATACTTCAAACTCATTTTTTAAAAAAAAATATATATAGCTATTGCAATTATGGGACAATTGGTATAATGGTATAACTGGTAACATGTCACAGTGTTTATTGGTGTGAGGGAGATAGGAGCATGACACCACAAGGAGGGAATGTATCCTTTGGCAGCTGGTTGTAGCCTACAGTAGCTCTAAGACTTTTATGGAGATGAACAGGAATTTGGGTAACAGGTGTAAAACATGAAGATTGTATCTTTATTGCAGCAGTTCACTGCTACTGACTAGAAACTGGCTGTCTGGGATTATTGCAAGGCCTCTAGTTGAATGTTTTTACAGGAACTTTAAAGGCTCTCAGGAGACCATTTACTCCTTGTGTAGCTCAATGTAGGGTTGACTTCCTCCATGTTTCCTTGCCAATAATACTTGGACAACCTGTTCTTGCAGTCCCATGAAGACACCCAGGTACATGCCCTCTCCAGGCATATATCTCCATCCTGATAACAAATAAAAAACCTTATTGATGTCTGTCAAAACTCCTTCTTTGGTGTGGATTCAGCCCTTTGCATCTTGTTCTGCTTATGCAAAGATGTGTTCCCTCCCCCTTTGGACCAATCCTTTCAGGACATAAAAGAGAATTATCGCATCTTCCCTCAGCTTTTCTCCACTCTACATGAAGATCATACTTATTTGGCAATGATCAGTCTTATGATCATAGAAGATTCATAGAATCATAGAATGGTTTGGGTTGGAAGGGACCTTAAGGATCATTGAGTTCCAACCCCCCTGCCATGGGCAGGGACACCTCCCACTAGACCAAGTTGCTCAGTGCTTCATCCAGCCTGGCCTTAAACACCTCCAGAGAGGGGACATCCACAGCCTCTCTGGGAACCTGTTCCAGTGTCCCATCACCCTCATTGTACAGAATTTCTTATATCTAGCCTGAATCTACCTGAATTTACATCTATTATTTCTAGTCCTCCCATCACATCATATATTCATGGTCATGTGTCCAAAAGGGGTCACACATGGGACAGAACAGTGAGATTACTGCTATGTTATACAAGTTTTCTTCCTGTTTATACATCCTGATATGTTGTTTGTCTTTTTCATGACAGCATGAAGTTGTTGACTTATGTTTGGTTTATAATCCACCCTGTTTCCCAGATTCCCTTGTGTAGTGTGGCAGTGTAACCAGTTTTCTTTTTTGATGGGACTGATTATTCCTCCCTAAGCGCAGGATTGTGCAGCTGTGGGTTCCCAAACTTCATCCCACCCTTCTGCATCCTGATTCCCTGGTTTATGAAGATTTTTTTTGAACTCTCATCCTGTCCTCTAAATTGGTTGCTAGCCCTGATTTGGTGCAGGTGAACAGAATTCCTGTAGAGTCACTTTCCTCCACTATATCTAGGCATTTGTAGCAGGTCCGGAATGAAGATCTATATTTCCAAAATGCACTTTAAGGGATGGTGTGTGTTGCTCCGTGGTTTGATCCATTGCAATAATGCACAAATACTTTAGAATCCTGGTTCTTCAGGGCTGTTTGAACTACAGAGGCAGCTTCCTGAGAGTTAGTTGAGACCTTTGTGTCTATAATCATAGAATGGTTTGGTTTGGAAGGGACATTAAACATCTAGTTCCATCCCCCCTGCCATGGACACATTCCACTACACCAGGTTGCTCAATGCCTCATGCAGCCTGGTCTTAAACACATCCATAGGGGGGGCATCCACAACTATTCTGGGCAACCAGTGTCACACCATCCTCACAGTAAAGAACATCTTTCTTAGATCCAGCCTAAACCTACTCTTTTCTCTATAAGCCCACATGTGAGGTCCTAGAGAAAAATCTCTCCCATTTTCATCAAGTGCAGGATGCAGTCTGGTATTTCTGACACTGTTCACACCATCTTTAATATTTTTTGCAAGCTGTGCAGGCCCAATAGTGATTTGCTCCATCTTCCATCATATATAAAAAGTTAGTGGCAAATATTTTTTAATGAAGAGGGATCTGAGCTCTTAGAGGCTTCTTCACAGACTGCAAAGCTTGACAGCATCTCCCCAAACAGCACTATGCTGGATGAGATGTCAGTGAGAGCACTGAGCTTTTTAAACAGAGAACTGGCTTAAGTGTTTTCCCTTTGTGCTTCTAAGTAAGCTGCTTCCCAACAGTGGATGAAATGTGGTCACCTTCTCGGAGGTGCTGAGAAGGAGGGGGTTTTGTCTAAATTACCCTTTATAAGAAAAGGACCAAATCAGATCTCCATTTTCAGTAAGATATCAAGGGCTGTTGTAGCTGATGAGCTCTGCTGTATCTCAGCTGACAATTACTGTAATGAGTTTCTTCTTCTTTTGATGTGTTTGTTAGCTTTTTATTTAAACCTTTATCAGGCCAGAGAGAAAGCAGCAGTAGAGAGAAAACACCAACCCTGTGAACTTAGTCCCTGGGGTGCACAGAACTTTAGGTTGAGTTCCCAAATTCTACTTTACAGCTGGAGAACTAAGAGGAGATATCTGAGGACTTGTCCTAAAGGAATTGATATGTTGGTGGCTATGGAAGTTATATGATCTTTCTTGCTAATGCTTCTATGAGATGTTTTGTAAGTGGCCTATGATTTGGGCTAGTGAAAGAAGAATTATGAAGTCTTAAAGTTTTGTGAAAGGGGAAAAGTGCTTCCTGCCTGAGCACATCCAACTGCAGCTGAAGTCAAAATGAGCTGTGGGAGTTGAGGGCTCGGGAAATGAGGCTTGATGACTAAAATGAAACTGGACTTCAAAAAGAGAAGTAGTTTTCTGGCCCTTTTGGAGACAAAACAAAAAAGTATTTATTCTATTTGATCAGCTATTCACAAATGATGCCTTTGTATCTTTAAAATAACTACAAACCCAATTTAAAACTGGAAGCTCTCATCTTTGATGTTATCTGCAGATAAGAGGGCTTTGAAGCACTAAGAGAGACTAATTGGAACAGAATGCCAATACAACCAAAAATTAATGGAAAATACAAGAACTGTTTGGAGCGCTATCACTCTAAACTGAGACCATTTCTTTTCAAATGCTATAGAATTTTAGGAGGAAAAAAAGTATAGTTCTCTGGAGTGTAGATGAAAGAGGAGAATTGTCTGATTTAATGTAGTATGATACTTAAAACGATCANTGATAAAGTCTTAAAGTTTTGTGAAAGAGGGGAAAAGTGCTTCCTGCCTGAGCACATCCAACTGCAGCTGAAGTCAAAATGAGCTCTGGGAGTTGAGGGCTCTGGAAATGAGGCTTGATGACTAAAATGAAACTGGACTTCAAAAAGAGAAGTAGTTTTCTGGCCCTTTTGGAGACAAAACAAAAAAGTATTTATTCTATTTGATCAGCTATTCACAAATGATGCCTTTGTATCTTTAAAATAACTACAAACCCAATTTAAAACTGGAAGCTCTCATCTTTGATGTTATCTGCAGATAAGAGGGCTTTGAAGCACTAAGAGAGACTAATTGGAACAGAATGCCAATACAACCAAAAATTAATGGAAAATACAAGAACTGTTTGGAGCGCTATCACTCTAAACTGAGACCATTTCTTTTCAAATGCTATAGAATTTTAGGAGGAAAAAAAGTATAGTTCTCTGGAGTGTAGATGAAAGAGGAGAATTGTCTGATTTAATGTAGTATGATACTTAAAACGATCACAGGGCTTAAAGTTGCTTAAAAATATAATTAATACCTACAAATAGCAAATCATTTCACATGTAGAACAGGCTGGAGGAGGTTGGGGAGGCTGTCACAGGTGAAAGTGTCACAATCTTATTTTTAACAGGTTCTTTTTTCCTGTTTTTTGTTTGTGGGGTTTTTTTCTTGTTTTGTCTTTTTTTTTTTGAAAGATGACATTCCTTTCCATCCTGAGTTTGAGAAGAATTTGTCAAAGTTGCTGGAAGGGAAGGAAAAAAATAAATACTAGTTCTATATATAGAAAGCAGGCAGATGAGAATAGGAGAAAATTATATCTGTAATCAACCCCAGACCTGAACATAGATAACAAGTTGTTGTCATCCCTAACAGTGTGCAAGTGAGACAAAGGAAACTCAAATTTGCCTTGGTGTTTCAACTCGTCTCTCAGATGCCAACCCTGCTCTGATGCTCTACAAGGTTTGGTTGTCTCAGGGCAAGTTCAACCAGGGAAGTATGAAAGAGGGGTGTCAGTGCTTTGGAGCTACTCTGAGGGATGACTTTCCCTGGCTCAAGCTCAGGAAGTTCTTTGGATGAGCTGCTTTTCACAGTTTCAAACCTTAAGCTGAAATGATCCTTTCTGAGTTTGCCACAGTAGTAGAAGTGAGATCCATTTGTTTGCATCCTTGGTCCTAGTAGTGTCTGAAGGTGATGTGCTCTCTTGATCTGCCCAGAAAGTCCATTTGGTGTGAGAACTATTCTGATTGATGTGTGCTGGCAGGCCTAGGAGTAATGGATGCAAGTTGTAAGAGGGAAGATTCAGGCCAGATGTAAGAGTCAGTAAAGGAGCCCAAAAGTGCTCAGATTCCTCTTCATCAAAAAATATTTGCCACTGTCTACTCACATATGATGGAAGATGTAGCAAATCACTGTTGGGCCTGCCTAGCTTGCAAACAATATTAAAGATGGTGTGAGCAGTGTCAGACATACCAGTCTGCATCCTGCACTTGATGGAAGCAGGAGTATTTTTTCTCTATGACTCCACACTTGGTCTTATAGGAGTAATGGATGCAAATTGGATGCGGGTAGATTTTAGGATGGATCTAAGGAAGAAGTTCTTGACTGTGAGGGTGGTGAGACATTGGAAGAGATTGCCCAGAGAGGTTGTGGACGTCCCCTCCCTGGATGGAGGTGTTTAAGGCCAGCCTGGATGAGGCATTGAGCAACCTGGTCTAGTGGGAGGTGTCCATACCCATGGTAGGGAGGTGAAACTAGATGATCTTTGAGGTCCCTTTCAACCCAAGCCATTCTAAGATTCTGTAAGTACCCTGGAATCAAGCAATGCCAGGTCAGAGGTTGCTCAGGCAGCCCTATTTCTACTCCCTCATTTATTAAGATACTATGTGATCATATAACTGAAGCTACTTGTCTTTAGTTCAGAACATATCTTGGGTGTAGACAAGGATTTGTGCAAGATGGCTTGTTCTACCATGGAAGGATTTCAGAGAATTTCTTCAAATACTGCATGTGCTTTGCTGAAAATGTGAAAAGGGGGAGCACTCCAAAGTGTTGTTGGTGTCACTGCCTAAAATTCTTCAAGCCATTTACAGCAGCTGTTCTCTCAACTAGTTTTCTACCTAAATAGTCATTAGTTGTTAGCTAGTCCAATAGCTGTGTTTTCAGTTATTATTGAGTTAGTAAAGTGTAAAGTAAGTGTATTTTTGTAAAGGTGTCCTCCCTCTGTGCAGCTGGGATGAAAAGCAGGCTAACCTACATTCAACTATGCTCAGTTTTCATCTTGAAAGTGAGCATTGCCTCTTATCTATAACACCAGAGGAAAAAAAAGTACAGTATCAGCAGCCTTTGTTTTAATGCCCATTGCTTTTTCTTCTTGAGAACCTGGAATTCTGCAATCCCATTAAGTGCTTGTTTTCTCCAATAAATATTCTGCACTGTTGCTATATTTCAGTTGTTAGGCTTCTCAGGGGAGAAAGGCAGTAAAGAAGGAAAATGAATAAATAAACAGCTTGAAGTCTCCAGTGTCCAAAAATATTGCAGTATCTTGATTTGAATAATCGAAAGTTGAGACACTTATTTGGGTACATTTCATCACATAGAAAGCTTTGCATGCAAATCTACAGCCTGCCATTCCCTCCAGTTCCTTCCACCATTCTCATTGGCTTCTTCCTTCCGTTTTGTTTGCTCCAGCAATAGGATGAGTCCACTTGTTATTCACAAATAAAGTTAACAACTCCTGTATCTAACATTAAAAAAGATGGTGTGGAATGGGGAGGGGAGACTTTTTTGCATTGCTGAAGTAAGATCCCTTGATTTTCTTCCTTTTGTTTTACTGCAGGAATATGAGGAGTATCTACCTTTTGTTTGATGTAGATCTTTCTGAATATTTTAAGCTGCACTTTTTCTTACTCTTATCTGCAAATACTGAAAATAATTAATCTAATTTAAAACAGCAACAGTTTTTCCAGTTCTTTTATTGGGAAGTTGAACTTAGCAGGGGCTTGATGCAGTCAACCCAAACAGGAGCACTGTAGTGGACTTGTGTTTCTAATTAAACTCTTCACAAAGCCAAGGGTCAGCTAAGTCTGACTTCTCTCAACATCTGAGAATGCAGGAGGATTCATTCAAATAATTTCTTTGGTCCAGATCTATTTCATTCAGTGTCTGATCACAAAACCAAGGAAAACATCACAAACTAACTTGAAAAATGAAGGGCAGCCTCATTCCTACCATCCTTCACTCAAACTGTTCTCCATAGCATCCCTCTGCCCAATCCTTTATTTGACCCCCCCTCTTTCCCTTGTTTTGTGCTGAGATACAGAACCCTGAACTTACAAAGATCCTCAGGTACAACTTTATTTCCACGTGTACCCCAAATATGTGGAGAAGAAACACAAGCTCCTTGGTTGGATGTGGAGGTGACCTGAAGGGAGCTGAAAGGTTCTGGGGCTGTGCAAGGAGCTTGATGCAGCCCTTGGAGATGATGATGAGTGACACAAGTACATTGCAGTGGGGACCTCCAAAGGCTCTCATTGCCTGGCCCAGCTTGTCCAAGAGTGCTTAATTTTTAACATGTGGAAATTTCTGAAATATGCATCTTCAAGTATCTGCTTAGCTTGCCTAGAAAGCTTTAATAATTAATGGGGATTCAGAGTTGAGGTAAAGTAATGATTTATATGGGGAGCTGTCTTTACACAATCTGCTCTCAGAGCTTTCTAGAGTATTACTCTTAGTGTCTAATTAACTTCCGAAGAGTGATACTGCTCCTTTCACAAAGCTGATTGATCAAGGGCTTAACTGCAAGTCATATTTTCCAAGTGATTCCCCAGTGTCCTCTTCAGCTCTTATGAGTTCTTGCTGAGGAACAGAACTGTCTTGGACACCAAGAGCTACTTTCAAGTTTTTTAAGATACAATATCTTAGATATGAGGGTGTTCCTGTTGCTGTTGGGCCACACAGTCATAGCACAGAAGTTTCTAGTGTTTTGATAGGAATCTGATGTGATCTAAGTATTTTTCCTCAGGAGCAAGTATTTCTGGTGCATCATCTGGGTTGTCTTCCTTTTGTTCTTTTGGGATTCTTAGTGAAAAATATGCACTAACACTAAATTACACTAAAGAATTCAAGTAACTAATAATGGCTTAGTGCTAAGATATTGCAACTACCAGTTAAGGACTTTGAAAAAATGTATTTTCTTGTTCTACCATTTGGATGATCTGGCTAAAAGCACTATTTGCCTCATCTGTAGGAGACAGTGAT
>VZTY01003622.1:2934-106896 GCA_013400935.1 Turnix velox
CGCTCCCTCACTGGGCACCGCCTCCCAGAGCTGCCGGGGCGCGGCTCGGCCTCGCAGCTTTCTGGGACGCAGTATTGGATATCCACACGCCTTGAGGTGTTTCTGGAGAGCAGGTCTCCAAGACTGTCTCCCAACCAGCCGTGAAAAATAATGGCACATTTCACTTTGCAGCACTGAAAAAAGCCTGCCCTTGCCTATTAGTATTGGATAAGAGAGAGGATAAGACCACTTCATAGTAGAAAGACAGATCTGCTGTCAATTCACTTAGATCTTTCAGTACATTGATGGCAAAAGTGTGCAGTCTCTAGTAAACTGTCATGGAAATTAAAAAAGCTAAGCACTTTACTCTTTTCTTTACTTTTTTCTTTACTTCTTTCTTTACTCTTTCTCTTTAGATTTTCCTTTATTTTTTCTTTATTTTTTTCTTTACTCTTTTTCTTTAGATTTTCCTTTAGTTTTTTCTTTAGTGTTTTCGAGAAGGAGCCACAGCTTGCCACTCTGTTGAGTTTTTCCAAGCCGATTTCCCCTGTCCTTGCCTCCCTGTGCGAATCACAGGCCATGACCACTGTGGCACAGGGAAAGGCATCCAGCAAATCCAGCATCTCTGAGCTTCTGCATACGTCTGCATGCACAAGGCAGGAGCCATATCACTGATGTTTGCAGTACAACAAGGAACACTTCTGGACCTTGCAAGAGTGTGTTTTAGGTTTGGTCACAGCTGAATGTGTTGCCATGATGTAAGGAAAAATAACGTAACTTGTGGGGAAATTTCATGGCAACCTAAGGCACAGGAGGTGTTCGAGAAGGAGCCACAGCTTGCACATGGATGAAACTGTAGCCAAAGTCCCTACTCAACAACTCAGGTGGTGTTTCTGCTTTACATGGCAACATCAATAAATGTGAGAAGACACCAGTGAAAAGGTAGACAGTTTTAATGGCATGATCAAGAATCCCTGCTTAATAACAAACCTAATGACAACTGCGTCTGGTATGAACAAGAAATGGCATCATCATTTATTTTATTTCTTTTTTTGAAGACATGTTCTGAAGTAATGACAAATGCCTGGTGGATCTGTACACAGACAGGGCCTCTGTGATGCATGCCAGATTTTATGGCCAAGAAATTTGCCATGCAGTTGAACCAGATTGCGGTTCCTCAGTTGGAGTCATACATTCTGTTTGCAGTGTGTAAACATTCTCCAGCTGCTTTCCTAAAGAATGCAAAGAAGATATGTAGAGAGATTTAGCCTTGGGACCCAGTTGCATTTCCAGGCAGGTAGTACCAAGGAGCAGAAGTCCTGTCTCTGGGCCAAAAGACTGTCAGACTGTGCCAAAGGTGAAGGAGAAAGATGTTGGTGCTCCAGATACATTATCTGGGTGTAGAGTCACATGCTATCATGTTAAAAGGAGACATACAAAATTATCTGCGTTTTCAGTTCCAATTCTTGTCCAGAGAAGAAGCAGCCTGAGTCCATAGCACAGCAGAGTCACTGCCAGGACTCCTTGCCTAAACCCCTGCATCCTGCAGAGGTCATAACACTGTCTGCAGGCAATGGTCCAGGAGCCCCTGCCTCGCTTCACAGCAGCCATTTATGCAAGTGCTGAGTAAACATCAGCCCCTGCCTCCTCCAGTGACCCTGTGTCAGACCTCCTGGGGCTCAGGGCAGAGGCAATATGAGGTAAGGCAGAGCAGCTGATAGCAAGCCCCATGCTGACACCGGCCTAGTAGTACCCTCATCAAAGCAGAGATCTCACCCTGCTGCCCATCTGGTTTGGAAGCTAAAAACAGGAGGAGTTCTCACCTTGGACTCTACCTAGAACCCACCTTTGGGTCTGCTGTGGTAGTTCCCTTTCTCCTGCTAGCATCAGTGTGTACTTTAAACCTTTACGGACATTCGCAGCTCTGGAAATAGCAGGAATGTTTCTCCCTATAACCAAGAGCACTACTCTGCATGGTGCAAGACAGGCTGGTGGCCAAGTCTTCCTCAAGCTTTGCAGAAATCCAGGAGCACTTCAAACCCCCAGCCAGAGAAGGATTGAGCCACAGGGAATACATGGTGAGTTTGAAGACAAGATTTGCTAGAAGAGGTAAACTGGGAACAAGGGGACAGAAGAGTTACAGTGTACAAATCATTGTCATTTCATGGGATCCTGGCAATGCTCTGGACCATGTCTCACCACAGCCTGCAACCAGGGCTTCTGTCTGGTCTCACAAAGAAACCGACCCCAGCGCTCATGAAGATGCTGTCAATCTCTCTTAAGGTCAGCTGCCTCTGCTGTTACCATCAGCATGGTCCCAGCCCCTCAGAGCACAGCAACCATCTAAAGCAAGGCAAAGCTACCATTCACAGGTTCTGCTGGGGGACTTCAGGAGCCCATGGGCACTCAGCCAGTATCAATGGTACAGGAAGAAAGGGCTCAAGCAGGAGCCCAAGCTCTCTCCCTCATATGCAGCTGTCAGAGAAGCTGTCAAACAGATGGAATCAGCGGCAGTTGCAAAATCCCAAGTCATCCCATTTGCTTAGTGAAACCAGCCTAGCTGGAACACAGGCATATTTTTGTTAAGCCAGAAGAAACTCATTTGAAACCAGTGTCACGTCCACAACAGGATTTTTACTGTGTTCACAAGATTAATTTAAGTGCAGTTGATTCATATAGTTGATTGCAAGGCCTTTGGTGGGCATCAGAGTCTGTGCACATGGAATAGTGGTGGGATCATGCCACGGGTGAATAAACTATACAGAGTAAAGAAAGAAATGTGCCAAGGGACCATCAAGCTGCTGCTGGAGCTGATCAGGCTATCAATAGATACTTAGCCATCTTCTTACAGAGGATCCACACAGAAAATACCTCTGTGTTGGAAAACAGAAACATCAAAAATTTTCTTCCTCCAGCACAACTTGCATTGTATTGAAGTGTTTCACCAGCAAACAAACCGCACTTGTAGTAGTCAAGGGCAGCCATGTAAGCAGGGACTCTTCAGCCTGTGGTCCACGCCACATGAAGACATGTGGTAGTCCACCAGTTATTACAACTCTGATGGCTGCCCACCATCCAGACTGAGGTGTTTTGCCACTGGCTCATGCTCTGTCAAGTGGAGCCTCATGGCCCACATGGGGTACCCTGTTCCTCCATCCATATCCACTGTACACAGCAGTCAGTCCTGCACACATCTGAAGTTCACAGCAGCATCAGGTCACTTCTTTGAAGGTATCAGGATCCTTTTCAACCTTTAGCCTCTATATATAATGGGCACTACTTATATTATATCATTATAATAATATATATATTATAATATTCTTTAGTTAGAAAGGACAAGCAAAGTCTCCTGCCTCTCTCAGACTCCAAGCACACTGACTCAGAGCTGTCTGCTACCGAAACACCTTTTGCACCTAGACAAGCAGAAATGTTTGTACACCCAACCATGGGAATCAAGTTAAACAGCTCCATCCATGTGTCTAAGACACTCCACAGCAGTAGTCTGGCAGGTGTCACTGGTCCTTTTGCTTCCTCTGCTTGTATGACCTATCATCACACTGGCTTAGCAATGAGAACTCTCAGAATCAGTACTTGGCACATCCAGGCCTCCATATCTCTCTTAATCTATGCAAACATCTCCTGCCCAGAGAGCAGCCATTGACTCATTTTCACCAGCCAATGTGCTGGCATGCTCAGCTGGCATATAAGAAAGCGGGTGGAATCTTTGCAGACCTCATCAAAGTGAAGACTCTCAGCAGAGCGTCTGCTGTACCTCATGCTACCAGGCAGTCTGAAAGATAACTTACACTCTCGACACATACAGGAATCCACAATGCTCCCCTGAACAACAGCTACCCATTCCTACTGCCCATTCACATGCATAAAGAGATGCAGGCATGGTGGCAGCCTTCTCCTCAAAACACACTAGGGCACAACCATCTGCAGCTGGACAGGACAGACCCTGCAGCAAACATACCAATGGGGAACCACATAGTGTCAGGCTGTACCCAGAAATCCCCATAAACAGAAAGAAAGTGCTGAGAAGCTTGCTTCTCCCCTCCTCACCCTCTTCTGAGCTATTTCCTAGCCATTGGGGCCAGACTCTTCTCAGTAGTGCCCAGTGACAAGAGAAGGGGCAGTGTGCACAGACACAGAAAATTCCATCTCAACATGAAAAGGAACTAGTGCCCTTCCAGCCTCCCTGCAGCATAGAGCGAGAAAAAGAGGAGTTGTCGACACTTCTGCACAGCTGTTTTCACAGTGACACTAGCAGAGAGCATCACTACTGGTCCCCCTGCTTGTTAGAAAATCCCTACAAGAGTAATAGGAACTGCAACCAGGTTGCACTGAATACCCTGTGATCACACAGGAGGGGCCTTGAGCTGAAGGGCAGAACCTTGAAAATCAGAGTCAGGAAGGACATCCAGAGCATGGTACAGGCTTTCTCAAATCTCTATGGTGACATCTGAAAGAGGGATCAAGTCATCACCTCCTGCAGCTTGCGGGTTGCTAAGAGGGGGATTATGAGTATGCCGAGGGCATGTAGTGCCCTGTGACCATCTCCACCAACAAACACAGGTCTGTGGATCACTTTTTGTTAGCAAATTCTTGATAGTCACTTAACTGGAAAAGCCCAACACCAAAACTCCTGTAAAATAACTTCAGTGAGGAATGAAAGAGGCAATGTGACATCCAGTCAGGATCACAGCATCTCTTGCCTCAGGGAAGGGGGGCAAGTTCAGAGACCCAAACCATGGGATACATGGGGACAATCAGGCCTCACATAAATGACTCTTTGAAACCTCTCAGTGACAAAGCCCCACAGCTCCTGCACAGGCTCTCTGGGGAGAAAGCATTGCTGCAGTCAGCCATCTTTCATTGCCCTCGCATATGATGGCACAGCCCTTTCATCCCAGATGATCAGGGGAACACCATACTCAACTGACTCCTGCTTCCTTCCATGCCAAGGAGTGACAGGAAGCAGGGCTGTGCTGTGGCTGGGAGGCTGGTAGCACAATCACAAGGGGGAAACTCCTGCTAGCTCCAGATCGATGGGGACCTATCTGTACCCTGTCAAACAATACTAGGGAATGGCTGTTGTTCTCTGTGCTGGAAATCTTTCAAAGGGTTTCTGAAAGTTGTGGAATCTGTCTGCTGGCTCTCCAACGTGTGACAGCTTTGATACATGCCTGGCAGGACCAGGAATCTACTGTACCACAGAGATGACACCTTGGTGTTACCAGCATCTTGCCTGCTGCCTATGGTTGGGTCTTGGTAGGAAGATCTCTTAGAAGACAGCTAGGTTTCTCAGGAAACATTTTAATAAGAAAAAGTCTCCACACTCTTGTGAAAGATTTCACTGGAGAGTTGCTTAACAACTAAAAGCCTGCCCCTTTCTTCAGCTGCCATTCTCAGTTGCTCCATGTTCCTTGCTTTCATGTGCCAGATGGAGGATCTCTGCCCTGGAACTTCCTTTCTGACAGGGGATAAGGCAGATTTGGGGACCCTGTTAATAGTCCCATAGCCCTCTTTCTAATTTGTTTTCATTTAATTTGTGGCATGTATATCTAAGACCTGGATGGGGCATCTGGTAAAGGCTTCACTATTTTTACTATCTGAGCACTCTAAAATGAATAGCCACCAACAATTGAAAGGAGTGACATTACCATCTGTATTTCTGGAAATAATCTGTGGCTTTATTCTGTTGAACTCCTGACGTTGGAGTTCCAGATGTTATTCTGCAAAGATGAGGGCACGTTGTTAGACTAGAAGCTGTGCTTCTGACTCTGCCAAGGGGAACAGCATCAATGAAAATAAGCAAACACCTTGTGATGAAACAACTTCTTAGTACTGACAACACTGATACTGTCATATAAAGAGGTAATTCCTGTCACTTATTTATATACATTTCCCTGTTTAGATGAGGCACTGGCACAGACTGCCCAGAGAAGCTGTGGATGCCCCATCCCTGTAGGTGTTTAAGGCCAGGCTGAATGAGACTCTGAGCAACCTGGTCTAGCAAGAGGTGTCCCTGCCCAGAGTGGGGGAGGCTGTAACTACATGATCTTTAAAGTCCCTTCCAACCCAAAACATTCCATGATTCTATATCTAAGGACTACCCTATTCTCCAGCCACTCTGTCACAACTTGTGTGCTCTTTTCAAAAACAGCTCCTGCAGATGTGCTCCCTCAGACTCGATGGCCCTCAGGGTGACTATTTTTACTTATGTTATGTTGAATCAAAGGTACTTCTGCCCAGATTCCTCCATCAAACTTTCTTGTCTACAAATAGTAAATATTTGCAGCCAGTTGCATCTGTGGGAATGGGTGTGCATTTTTGTTCTGCCTCATGTAGTTCTTTTAGGCATGACAACAGTGCAAAGCCTGAAATATTTGGTTCTGGAGTATTTCTCTCTTTGAGGTGTGGGGAATAATTTGTGATTTCTTCAAGATTTTGTGAAGCTTAGACAGGCATCAGTCTTCAGGCTTTCATTTTCAAGCCTTCCTGATTAGTCTGGAGGCTAAAAAGTTGGTTGATTTAGTTCTAGCTGAGTGCTAAGCTGCTGCTCTGACAATATAATTTTTAGAGCGCAGCTCCTGTTTTTATGTTCACATTGTTAGATCTCACTCAATGTGTGAAAGAGCTGAGCACCAAGACAGATATAAATTCAACCTCTGCAACTCAACCCACTGTGCTGTTGTATAGAAGAGCGCAAGGAACCCATGCATGTAAACCTCTCCTCACAAAGCAGCAGCTTTTGAGTATACTACAGAATAACAGTTTCCCATCCTGCCATGTAGGGGAACTTTCAACCACAGTGCCAAAATTCACAAATACCAAATGCGTGACCATAAAACACAAGGAATTTAGGTGCAAGGGGCACCCAAGCTAAAGGCATCCAGTGACTATTCACATCTTCAGGATGGAGCTGTGTTTGGTGGACTATGGGTCTACAGTGTGGCAGGAGCCACACTCAGGTTGAGAGGAACCAACAGTTTAGTTAAGACAGAAATGACTGCAGTGTGCACCCTTCTACATCAATTAGCAAGTGCTCTCGATTTCCCAGCAGGCTGCTAATACACCCCTACTTCCATCTAAATACCCACCACACAGGCATCTGCTGAAATATCAGTGATGTCACTGAGCAGCAGTACTAGACAAACTCCTCCATGGGACATGCAGCAAGACCTGCCTGTCTCCCATTCTCACTTGCAGAGGCACCTCTGGAAAGAAGAGACCCCTCTGCCCTCCATCCCTTAACTCAGCACACAGAGATGTGTCCATCCCTCTTGGCTAAGTTGGTGACAATCTCTTGCTAACACAGGTGGCAGGAGGTGAGCCAACACCCAGATAGATGGTGGTGCCCAAGACCAGTGTTTTCCCAGCATGGAGAGAGGAGGGAGCTGCCTGCTGGACAGGAGCCTTCCTCTCCAGCAGGCCTCTTTCTCATCACCCCGGTTTCTTATTCCAAAGCCAGGGTGAGTGCTGGGGACTGGTATTGCTAACAGAGGGGGGGGGCAGGCACTAGGTGGGCTGCCTGGGTTGCTGCTTGGTGCTGTGCGTTAGCAAGCGTGAGCTGTGGGCTGGATGTGTCCCTTGAAGAAGGCTCCGTGGCTCAGAGGTGCTCAAGCCCATGTGAGCTGATCGTGACAGTGTGGAGTGAGTGTGAGTGATGCACTGAAGTACAGCTACTGCTATACACTTGTGGGTCCAGCATGGAAGGCTGTGCTGCAGCATCTCAAGTGTATACTATATGCAGAAGTTACCCAGTCTGTTGGGCTGGCAGAAGAAGATCATTATCTAGCAGCTGCCTTACTTTCCAGAGACACCTGCTTTCCTTTGGTTGCTGGACTCTGAGTCTGGGTTTTTCCTTTTTGTCGTTTTTTGGCCACAGCAGGAGAGGGCAGGGAATCTCCTGTTGGCCCCGGGGCCTGAGCTGAGGGCTGAAGTCGGGGGGAAGGAGGAACTCGCTGAAGAGCAGTCCCTGGTTTATGCTGTCGGCAGGGAGAAGGACTTTCCCTCCGAGGAGGCAGCTGGCTTCTGGGGGAAGCACTGGTGTTTCTTGAAGGAAGGACGGGGCTCCGTGGGGATACAGAGCTGGATTTTCGTGAGCTGCTCCGTGGAGGAAGAGAAGTGGAGCTTGGTGAAGGAGGAGGCTGAGTTTGTATCTGCATTGTTCGGCACTCATTCGGGAGACTTCCAGATGGTCTCTGTGTCTGAAGCCTGCAGGGGAAGAGAAGAGGGAGGATGAAAGAGAATTTCTGCAGGGTTTGTCATGAATGTTCTTGGGCAGCTACACGGAGTCTTCAGCACTAAGATGACAGAAGGCATGCTGTAAACAAGATGGAGAAGTGGTTTAAACACCATTCTGTAACTCTTGATGCTGTTAACTATTAAGTGTTTGCCCTAATCCTCCAGCATTCTCTGTGACAACATGCAAATATGGTTTGGCTGATAGCACAAACGTGGGACTCTTCTTAACATGCAGCGTGATTGCAGCAACCTCTTTCAGGGCAGAAGATACAGTCCAAAAATGTGGGCATGAGCTGTATTGCATGAAATGGCCTCTGACAGTAACTGCTGAAAGATAAACCAACTCACAAGGATCCCACCCAGTGTGCTCTCTGAAAAAACAGAATTTTCCAGACCTATACCAGAGCCACGGGAGCAACTCTGCTCCTTGGCTGGAGGCCAAACACTGCTGAATGCAGAAAATCCACTTCTGTGTACATCTCTGTGCATATTTTTACCTCCCCCAAAAAAACAAGACACAGGGATGTGTAGAGAATTCAGACCACGTGGTGATGGCTCACACTGTTCCAGGTGACTGCCAAAGCCTGTATGTGTGCACTTCCCTCTCTCCAGCTCTTTGCATGCAGTCACAGCTGGCAACTTCACAGCCCTTGCGGTTCTAACCACAGTAGGCCAGGTCTCCTTGCAGACTTATGGCCAGGCCAAGGATGTTGCAAAACTAAAAACTCAATATTGAGCAATCTGCTATTAGCAGAAACAGACTAAATAAAAAAATTAGTGGAAGGTAAAAAGGCCTCAAAGCCAGGGCAAGTAAAGAGAGGCTTGGATTTTTGGCCAGACTGAGCCAAAGAAGATGGAGAGGTGGGAATTTCACACACTGTTGAGCTGAAATGACTGAAGGAAAGGGGGATGGATCACACATTGAAGGCAAGTGAAAGATAAAGCAGTGGGAAGTGAGCAAAGCCCTGGCTGAGCCTCCTCAACAAGTCAAACATTCCATATTGTTTTGGTCTTACCTGTGGGCCACAGCCACATCCTGCGATGAGCTACGTAGCACTGCCATTCCAAGAGCTGTGGAGATCTCAGACTTCACCACCTCTACTGGTGTTTTCACTGGTGTAATGGGCCGAGGAATTCTGCTCTTTGTGCTTATGTGTCTCTCTTCTTTCCCTAGAAAGGCAGCCTTCTCCTTCCCCACCTTCCTTGGGATGGAGTCATCAGAGTCATGGGTGTCCTCCTCAGAACCGGTGGCTGACAAAGTTTCAGAGGCCCGCCGCCTCTCATCGCTGGAGGACGCAGAGGAGGAGGCTCCTGAGGCCAGCCGAAGGAGGCGGTTTTGCCTCTTCTCCATCACTAGGCGAGCCAAGTCAGGATGCCTTGCCCTCTTGTAGAGCCTCTCTTTGGCTGACAGTGAAGTTGAAAGGTCTGAGCCGGTGTCCTCCTCAGAGAACAAAATGGGTATCCGACTTCTATACCTGGAGCCCAGAGGTCTCCTGGGGACCTGCTGCAGTGCATCGGGGAGGGGCTCGGCTTGATTAAGGTGTTCAACCACTGATTCCGGCTTCTCAAGGTCAGGCTCCCTTTTAACCATCTTGCCAGGCTCTTCCAAATCTAGTGAGAGCACCACTTTGTCAGAGAGGTCTGGCTTGTCCTCAGGAGGCTTTGCTATGCCATTGGGA
Organism: Turnix velox; assembly: GCA_013400935.1. Lineage (NCBI taxonomy): Eukaryota > Metazoa > Chordata > Aves > Charadriiformes > Turnicidae > Turnix > Turnix velox. The sequence goes on from VZTY01003622.1 coordinate 12,846, forward strand.
AGTGCCAGCTGCTCTCCTACTGCTTCTGAGGTGGTCTCAATGGGATTAGCTGAAAATGCACAGCTCTCTGTCTCTGCCCCTTCTAGCCCTGAATGTATGCTTCCATTCTCTACCAGTACCAGGTTGTCCTCCAGCTCTTCTTCGATAATGACCTCCTCAAACTGCCCCTGAGGGCAGTATTCCTCATGCCTCATCAACTGGCCACTGGAAGACATGACATTTAAGTGGGTCTTTTCAGCAATATGAACAAATGTGCGCTCAACTTTGGTAAAGGGGGAAGAAGCTGCAGCCACTGCCACAGGAGGCTTTGGTTCAGATTTAAGAACGGAGGAGAGGGTCCCTGGCTCAGATACATCCAGTTGGCTACCCATAGGCTGTGGCCGCTCGCTCTGAGGTGTCAGTGCAGCAAGAGTGCCCAGATCAACTTCTGGAACCAAGTCTGTGGTCACAGGAGACTTTTTCAGATCACCTGGTGAAAACAGCACTAGTGTTTTTGAGCCTTCCTCCAACTCCAGGTCTCCATCAGCAGTGGAAGCTCGACCTTTGGATCCCTTCTGGTCATCAGCCAGGAGTGTAGATGGTGCACACTCCTGACTGCGCTCTGTGCTTTTTTGACTCAGGTCACTATTGGAACCACTGTTCATTTCAATCTCATCCCCTTCCTCCTCTGCCTCCTCCTCTACATCTTCTTCCTCCTCCTCTTCTTCATCATCTTCTTCCTCCTCCTCTTTTCCATTTACGTCCAGATAAGGTTCCAGAGGTTTGCAAGGAGCAGTCAAGACAATATTAGAGAAATCAACTTTCTTTATCCGGTGGGATAACTTAGGCTTTACCCAGTAGTCTGATAGATCTTTTCTGAAGTCTTGATAAGGCAAACTTAAAGGTACCGCCTTGGGCAGACCATTCATTTCAAATGACTTCAGCATATATGCCTGCAGGAAGACAGATGTGACAAAGAGGTTAGTATTCAGGTATAACATTGACACAGAAGATACCAGGAACAATAGCAGTGGGAAAAATCAGTGGAATGCACTTTATCATTCAATTTGTACAAACCTTAGAAAGGAGATATTCACAGATATGTTTCAATGAAACAAAAGGAGTTCCTTTGCTATCAGCCTTTAAGCTGGACCTAAAAAAACCTGCTTGCAAGCAGTTCCTTGGGAATTTTTGATGTTTTGCAACCTTCTATATTTACATATCTACTCCTTCCTTAGTGTTCCTTAGAGTTCAGCAACTCTCATGCCCTGACCATGTGAACTCAAGGTTCTCCCCCATGCTGGGTAAATTTCCTGGCTGTCTTGGGGGAAATAATCCTTGTAGAGTTCCTGTGCCCCCCAGCTGTGCTATTTGTCCCTCCCACATCTCTCCATCACTTTCTAATTTGGTCTTGTACAGGCTTCTGCAAATAAGTCATGAAAGTTGACATATAAAAAGCATCACTGTTAGAGTCTGGGGTGTCCACCCATTAAAAGCATTGGGAGGACAGAACAGCTGGTGGAGGCAATCTCTCCAGCAGCACTCTGTGTCAGAGGCAGCCCATAAGGTGCCAGGAGTAGGCTGTGAAATGATTGCAAATAACACTAACAGCTCACACACGCATGCATGCACTTGACCAATCAAGTGAAAAAGGGCAAAATAAACAGGAAATGCCCAGAGATGTTTGGCCTAATTAACAACTGGTTTAAAATGAAAAAACACAGCGGTACCACTCTGCAAAATGGATTTAGAACAAAATTGTTTAGCTCACCCTTTTATTAAGAGGGCTGGAAAACAAATGCCTCTCCATAAAATCAATCAGTCAATAATGTGTCATGTTACCCTTGAAAAGTCCTAATCATGAGCAGAAAGGGCTCCAAGCATCTGTGTTTTCAAGTGGCATTTGACAGCAACATCAAATATTTTGGCTATAAGACTAAACAGATACCCATTTACTGTGAAAGCTACAGAGCTGCCAACAGCCAGAACATTTACCTGACTCAAGGAACAGATCTTTTGATCTCTAGTTGGGGAAAAAAGCCCTTAAGAGCTTTTCAGTTCAGTGACAAAGCTTCAGATTGTGCTAAAAACCTGCATGTTGTTCTGTGCAGAGCAACTGCCCCATTAGTGTGCCTGAAAAAAGTAGTATCTGGATGATCATGTAGAAGTGGGACATTTCAAATAGATTGGAGGACAGTATTGAGCAGTTATGCTCGGTGGTAAGTTGTTTTCCTCTGGAGTCTGAAGCTTTCTCTCTTCTTGCATTAAAGCAGCAGCTTGGCCCTGAGGTGGACCTGTGTTACCCTGACCCTCCATACAATTCCCAGGAAAAAAAAAAAGGGAATGTACAACCCTGTGAGTCAGAGACTACAACCTAGCTCTCTCTCCCAGATTGTCACCTGCCTGTCCAAACTTCTTGCTGCCTTTGAGGTTCTGGGGTCTTGTGCTTCTCCTGCAAGGGGTAAAGTTCTCCCCACCCCTTTCACAGGTACCAGAGCTTTTGCATGCACCTAAAGCCTATGGCCTCGCTCTCCAGCAGCTTTCAGAAAAACACTGAATTAGTAACTGTGCAATTCATACCAAAGTACTTGGGGTCTGTCGCTGTGTCTCCTCTTCCAACCTGATCCCAGACAGAATAGCAGCTGCAGTTGAACCACATGCCACTCTACAGCAGAGACTGCTTTCTCTCTGCATCTCCCTGGGGTTTTTGTGGGTGGAAGAGCTGGGCATCTACTAGATGTTTCTTAACATCTTGTCCAGTGTCTGATGGGAGAGGACTATCCATCCACCTTATGCACTGTGTGCTTCAATGCCAACCAGAGGAAGATGCCCAATGTGTGAAACACTGAGAAATGTGATAACAAGTGTCACAGGTGTTGAAAGGTATTTGCTTATGTTCAGGCAGTTTGGATGCTGGTAATCATCAAGGCAGAGCTCTACAACTTAAAAAAGCTGGAGCCAGTAGTAATCTGCTGACACGACTGAGTTCGAGTCTGTGAAATTGGTGTTAGCCTTAAATGTACATAAAGTTTGCTCACAGTGTGGATTTCCCACTGTGCATGAAACATTCAAGGAATTTTGTTTCAATTCCCAGATTTGTCTTAACTGCAAGTTTTCAGTCATCAGTTTAGTAAACAATAATTAAACTCTCCCTGCCTGATGCTCCCATGTACTCAAGGATGAGCAGAGGGCACCTTCCCAGAGCCAGCAAGCAAAGGGAGTAGAAAAAAACAAAGCAGGAAAGCAAACAAAAAACCCAGCCATCACCAAGGTGGTGCCTTTGATTCTTTAATAAGATTTTGGTAGTATACAAGCTCTTTTTTTTTCCTCCGATTGTCTGGATTAACATACATGGATTTAAAAAAGGCACAAAATCCATTGCACAGCTTCTCTTTTGTTTGTTTTTGATGACATTGCCTGTTCATTGTGGTTTCAAGTGTAGGATTTTACAGTACTCTGCAGCATTTACAGCATGGTTTACATACAGGTAATCAATTCATGCTTTTATACAGGAGACAGAATTCAAATTCTCTCTCACTATTTCTATATACACAATAATACAGTGTTTTTCTTTTGAAAAATCTTTAAATTTGTCTTGCATGCTCAATGTGCCAGAAGAATTAGTGCAAGCATATATTACAGTGTTATTGCAGTACAAAAAGGGGTTGACCTTAGGCTCTAAAGGGATTAGATACAGGAAGAATAAAAAGACTTGAGGAAAACAAGCTTTGGATCCCTTTAGTCAACTATGCCCTTCCAAATGGATCCCTACTCAGTACTGCCTTTAAAGCTACAGCAGGCTGCTTCCCCTCTGTCTCCCTGCTGCCCTCCCCCTGAGATGAACTTCCACAGCAGCTTCTTCACACCTTCTGCCCCTAGCAGATGATGAGGACTTGTGGCAATTTGAGGAAGCCTTTCTGCTATACTTCCTAGTGCTGGAGACCTGCTTAAAGAGGGCTGTCCCAAGATCTGTTGCTTCAAACTCAAGCTGAAACTTATCAAGCAAACCAGAAAGCACACCAAGTTATCTACAGCTTGTCTCCTCTCAGTAGAAATTACTGCAGAAACCCACATTCACCTCCCACTTGAACAGCAGTTGGTTTAATATGGTTTGGACTCTCCCCTGCTTAGCAGCAACAGAAGTCTTAACAGGTGACACAAGGTAATGCAAAAGAAGGATATGCTGGTCCCTGAGATTCTTCATGGGAGCTAGAAAGTCTGAGGAGCAGAAACCAAGTTCCCAACGTGACGTTAATTGCTCCATTGGGAATGGGCAGAGGCCTTAGTCCTGAGAGATGCAGATGGAGCACAGCAAGAGCCGTAGCCTGGTCTTCCCAGTAACAGCTTTGATTTGGATACTATCAGGACCTTAGCATATCCTGGAAGTGACATTATCCTCTATCAACCTAGACTAAAGCTTGTTTGGGACTGGGAGATATGGCAGGATTGACAACAGTGAGTGGAAAAAACCTAGAATCTGAATTTCTGAAGCAGCTCTTTCTTCAAACCAGCATTAGATGAGGTAAAAGTAGCAGGGGTCTCAGAGCTGCCAGGCTTGCTTGCAGGATCTGTGTACCAAGAATCAGCACCATAAATGTCAGAGAGATGTTCCTCTTCCCAGCACTGTACCATCAAATGGACCACAGCCTTTCTTTTTGTGTTGTGGGTTTGTTTTTTTTTTTAACTTTTCTGTTGTTACCAAGGTGAATAGGATGGTCCAGTCCTATGCTGGAAAAGTTCTCTGCTCCTCTCTGTTTGTGCTTTCATATGTTGTTAGGTTTGTGCCCGTTTTCCTAGTGTCTTGGAAAGAAGCAATAGCTCTGTGAAGGTGGTATGCCTGCCACTTAGCTTCCCACATCTACACCCACCAGCGTCTCCAGCAAGAGTCAGCACAGTGCTCTGTGTCTGAGCAGACACGGGGACCACCACATTTTTATCACTTGTAATAGACTCAGGAAATGGTGAGCAAAGTGGAAAGGAATGATAATTCAAAAATTGTTCTTCACCCTAATTGTAAAGGCAACTTAATAGCAGCAAGAGAAGAAGGAGATTCTGAAAGATAAACATCTTCCCTAGTCATAAAAATAACCAGAAATCAGCAGTGCTGAATAAAACCTTGATCTGGCTTTTCTTCAGGAAGGACCAAGCTGAAGGACTAAGACTCCCATAGAAATCTTCCTTATCTGACTTGTTCAGAGGAAATTTGTCATGACTGTGTTTAATATTGCCAGATCAATTAATTGCACTCAGAACTAAACCGAGAAACTTATTGGAGGAAGCCCTGGGGATTCTTATGAGGCATGTGCACTCAGTGAGGTAACCAACTTGAAACACCTTGCATATGAAAAAATAAAACCTAAAGCAATTTTCCTCTCAAGCTCAAGAAGTCATGCAAGTGAATGTAAAGGGGAGATTGCTTCCAATCCCCAGGTTACACGGTTAGCAGCTTGTTTAAAACGTACATTCATTGTAACATTTTTTTCAATGGTGGGTGTAATACAAAGGAGTTGCAATACATCAAATAATACTTAGAAACATTTCCCAGAAATTAATCTTTGCACTTCCCGTGGAACTGCAAACGCGTGGCTGCGACCCAAATGCAAAACACATGGTATAAAAATGCATGGAAAGGAAGGTAGTACAGCAGTGATCAGCCTTTCCACATTTTATTTAGCATTTTAATACTACCCAAAATAAGTGTCAGCAAACTATTAAATTATAACCCAAGTGGTAGTACTGTTCTTGTTGGTTGAACACTATGCCACCAGCTGATGATGAATGGAGGGATATGTATGCTACAAGACACTGTATTAAGAAAACTGGGCTGGACTGGGTTGCCAAAATCAGATCTGCAATGTGCAAAGGAGGACAGGTGTGTCACCTGAACCAGACACCATCAGGGTACTATCACTGACTGAAATTCTTTACTTGCAACAGCCTTTTGAGCACTTGGATGCATGCAAAGCAGCCCATGACTGGCACAGAAACACTTCTGTAAGGCATGACCGCTAGTGACCATTCACACTCCACAAAGAGGACATGAACACATAGAAACACACATACAATCAGAAATGGTAGCTCTAGAAAAATGCACCCCAACACCACCATGGGATCAAGAACAAAATTAGGAAGCACATCTGGTACACTTTGGTCAGCCTCTCCAGAAGCTGTAAGCTCTTCAAGTCACTCTGGGGAGGGCTGGCAACTACAGAGGAAGCAGGTCAAGAAAGAAAGCACCCCAGGTTCTCCAGCTGAGAAAACCTGGGATGATTTATTTGCTACACACACTAACAGAAGTTGAGGGATTTGCAAATTGTCCGTGATTTTCAACACTTTAGACCTTGTCTATAAGGAAACAATTTTCTTCAGGTAGCCTCTTGAGACTCATCTCTTTCTGCTAGGCAGAACTACACAAATATACAATAGCTATCTCCAAATCGTTCTTTCTCATCTGACACCAAGGGGAAAACAGAAAAGGGGGAAAAGAGCCCTTTCTTATTCAGTGTGAAAAATTATCCCAGCCCCAGGTAAAAATCTCCTTATATTAAAAAAGGATAATAATCTTGTGCCGCTGTCAGGCACTTCAAGTTCCACACGTATACGTCATGGAAGATTAATTGATGGAGATACGAGAGAAAGGGCACCAGAAAACTGGAAAAGGCCTGAACACATCTTGCCATGCTTTCTGATCTTTAGTCTCTCAGTGCATCTTATTTTTGAGCTATTTTACAATACAGGACTGAACTAGCAATGATTATACTTTCTGGTCTTAATTTATTTACACTGGGACACAGCACCAGATTCAAACAGTGCATTTTTATGTGAGAGAGCAAGTGAAGTTCCTAGTGATTTGCAGTCAAAGAAATGCCACAATGAGACCTGTTGTATTTGGCATATAGGTCCCACCCACTGGCACAATAATTATTATTATACCTCCTGAAATCCTCTCTATGTCTGGTTTCATCCAGACATGATCTGAAAAGGCTTTATTTGCTGCTTTGTCCAGTGGTCCTGCATGTCAAACAGCAGGGAAGATACTCAAAGGAAAGAGAGAGTAAGAATACTGGGACTATAAGTATTGTTTATGAATTGTTTCTAAGCTCTGGAAAAGCTAACTGAGGTGTTTGCCTTAGTTTCCCACCTGACTGCAGAAGGCTTCCACCACAAAACAAGTCTCTTAGAAGAGGCCATACACTTTGGGGCAGTGCAGTCAATGACAAAGATGGTACCAATGGTACTGAAACAAAAGACAAATGAGGTAGTTAAATACTCCAAAATCAACCCTTAGGAAGAAAGGTTTGAAGCAGAAAGTAATCTCCAAAACAACATTTGTTTAATTTCTCATATTGAAGTTCTCACAACCTAGAGGGATTGGGAAAGAAGGATGCTACCTAGCTTTAGTCACCTTTAGAAAAGAAGACAACTATTGAAGAGTCATCAATTGCCCTGACCAACAAGCAGGGCAGGGAAGCTGCTGAGGACATCTTTCCTTAGTCTCTCTAATCAGTTTGAAACAATAGGCTTCCTTCCAGAAGTCCTACACGCAAAAAAAACCACTGAAAATCCTTTTTTTCCCCACCTCAAAAAAGAAAACAAAGATTTTTGACTGATTCTGAAAGGCATGCCACCTTCTCCTACAACACTCAGGTTTGACTGTGGCAGAATCAGATGGAGAGAGCTTGCTGTCAAATGGGACTACGTAAAAAACATGCAGCTTGTTTAAAACAACAAGATGTTTGATGGTCTAATGCAAGTGGCGCAGGACAGATAAGGGAAATACTGTCATTGTATGTGTCTAAGTGTGGAACAACAATCCTCAAAGGAAAAAACCTCACCAGTCTATGATAACTCTGGTTAAGAGAGACAACAAGAAGAAACACCAGTGAGTTAAACTTTAGAATAACTGAAAAAAGTGTCAGCCCTGTTGCACTTCAGATTGCTTTGTCCTGGCTATTTGAAATACCCAATTTAATTTATAATTTCTTTCTCCCCTAGCAACTTGCATGCTAGAGAATGGAACAGCAACTTTTGCTGGCACAGAACACATTCATTCAGAAAAGCCTTTACTACTTGCAAGTGGAGTTGAGACATTTTTCTCATTTACAGAGACCAGGCACCACTTTAAATGGAACTTAGAGATGAGCTCACAACAACAGAAGAGGTGTTTAACCAGCTATTTACACAGTTTGCAATCACAGATGCCAGCTCTCTAAATTTAGCTGCTCATGCACACAGTAATTCTGGGGAGTTTTCTAAATCTTGAGGATTCAAAACTCATGAATCTGTCCTGAAAATGCAGCATATATTTCACTGTCATCTTCAAAATGAAACTTCCACTAAACATCACAATCACTTCTTCACACAGACTGCATGTAGAGGTGAGATTGCTCCAAGTGCCAGAAATGTGCCACTGGTTCCTCCAAGGAAATCAGGAGGGAAGGCAAGAGGATGATCAAAGTGCTACAGGGATTGTACGGTGCAGTATGAGATATGCAATGCATAGGAAACTGGTGCAGGGGGGATGCCTCATGTATGCTTGGGAATGGCAATGGCAAGAGGTAGTATCCAGGGATGTGATAAGGATACAAGGGATGACAAACCACAAATGGCAATGGAGGTAAATCATCAGGACAGGTGATTGTGTGAAGCGGGAGATGCACTGGCAACTGGAGTGAAGTAAAGAGTTTTGTCATACAGGGAAGAGATGGGATGGGCAAAGGGGTACAAAGAGGCAACTGAAGTTAAGAGAGCTTCTGAAGAAGTGAGGTGAAGGTGAGGTGGTTTTGCCTCCTCATTGCATTGTATGTCATCAGCTGCAGCTGACTGCTGTTGTTCTTCTATCTAGATTCATATTTAACTAAAAGCTAATGGAGTGGCAGCTGAGCAGCAGCTGCTTATGAAGCAATGGATGTCATCCCAGAGGAGAATGTCAGCCAGTCCTGGAGTCAGGTGCCTTATCTCAATCCAGTCTAGAGGCCAACTGTCCAAGTGCAGTTTCTTCATCCTGAGCTGGGGAGCTGGCAACTTTCAACACCCTCAACTCAGGCAGTGCTCACTACTGCTCAGCATTGGAAAGAAGAAGCTTGTCTTCAAACTGTCACCCTCAGCCACGTAGTGAAAAGTGGCTAGAGCAGCTTCCTACACACTTCTTAGAAGTCATTTGGACACAGGATTTGAAAGGTGGGCTGATCCACCTCTGTCCTTGGGGATTCACCTCATGAACTGCAAGAAAGGAAATGAAGAAGTCTTGGAGTCAACATCTGTGATGAAGAAAGGAAAGCATCAGACTAGCTTGGAAGTCTCTAGGAACCATAACGACACTTAGCCCAACAAATGCAACACCCAAAAGAGTTTGTCTCTTTCAGAGCAACAGTCTTACAGCAGCCTGGACCACAACATTGTCCAGACAAAGGGAAGGAGTGGAAAAGCAAGAAATACATTTAAAACATCACAAAGAGGTAGCACAGGTATGAGATTATATCACCCATATGGCTATCTTACAGGCAATCTGCATCTTACATTTTGTCATCACTGTAACAAAAGAGACATTAAGTGGTGAAAGAGGAAATGTAACATAGCTCTTCCACTTAATGGCCCTTCAACACAGGCAAAAAAATATGTGAATGGTGGACAAAGTCAGGTTCACCCCAGGGACTTTGTCAACATAAGTATATCAAGAGGATACTGCTCATGCAGGTGCACTGGCATCTGCAAAATCATACCCTTGTCAGAACAGCTTGTCTTCGGCCAACCCCCTCCCACCAAAACCTTTGTTACTGAAAGTGAATGTCTGCCAGCATAACTACATGCACCCACTCCAAACTAGCTTAACCCAAGTATTTACAGGAACATTTACACAGAAATCACATCTTGTTAGCTCTTTCCTCTGTGAAGGAGGCAGGGAAGAGAGTGATAAAGTGGAAACATCACCCATTCTGCATAGAAAGTGAAAGGACTCGAGAGACTAAGGTATAAAAAGATGGCTTTTATATGTATATACAATTGATGTGCATTTGCTTAGTGAAGTAGAGCGTGAGATCCTAGCAACAGCTACCTGTCCTTCTGGTGCTAATGATCTTGTATTGTAAAGGAGAGCTAAATGCTCATTTTGATCCTCATTTCGGATTCTGAGGAGAACAAGTGCTGTGTAATGCGAGGTAAAACCAAGAACATCTCTTTCAGGATATTTTCCTGAAGGAGATAATTTCAGGATCTCTTTCTCAGACCCTTCTGATGAATGCAATCTGCCCATGACTCTGATGTTCCAAGGGATTTTTATTTCAATAGTATTGATTTACACTGGCTTGCCCAACTGAAAATTTAAGGAACTTTATAAAACATAAAAGGAAAAATAACTAGAGCAGCCAACTTTTCAGCTTATAGCCCCATGATCACTTTTTGTGTCAACAGCCCTCCATCGCTTGTTTTCTTTCCCTGTTGATGGTGGCCTGCCAGAGCTGTCAGCTATGCAAATGGACAGTGAAGCAAACTAGGAAATGAACCAGAGCTGAAAACAAATTTCCTTCTCCTCCTACAGGTCCATGCAGCCACATGAACACCAGCAATGGCCCAGGAGAAAGGGTAGAAAGGGATGGAGTGGGGGGGAGGAGGGTACCTCATAGAAAACTGGTACTTCTATTCCCCTGACTTGACCACGAAAGGAAAGTCTTCAATGGGAAATGGCTTGCTAGTTGGGTTTTTTTTATAACTTCTTTTGGACATATTTACATTTATAATTGCAGTCATTAAAATAAAACACAATAAATCAATGCAATATAAATGTAATCTACAGAAGTTTTTAGAATTGCACTGCAACTAATTTTAATATTAATTTATTACATTTCCATAAATATAAAAAGGAAGCTACTTTCACATTTAATTTTCCAGCTCGTCCTCAACAATATGTGAATTTCACAGTATTTATTACAGCATTAGATGAAGATGTTAAAAAATATGCAAATTGACTGTTAATATGCTTTGCATACTACTGTATATCAGGATTCCAGCCATTAGCACCAGTTAATTTGTTCAGAATTAGATTTTTAAAAGCCATATTGATTATGAAATGAAAATTCCCATGAAACCCAGGCAACAGCAACATGTCCAATTATTCTGGTGTAAAGCCAAAACGTGGCGGTTTAACAGGATTGGTTTAGAAACTGTATCCCACCTTAAAGAATCTGAATAGTGTAGAATTCAGTGTCCTTTAACAAGGTATTTCAGTGATTTACTACTCACCTATGTCTTTAAATTGGGCATCTTGCTTCTAGTTTGACCTGTGTTACTTTATCTTCTAGCACCTAAACTCATACCTTTGCTTGGCAGCTTAAAAACCAATTTAGTTCTCTTCAGGCATGTACTCCTAAGAGTAATCAAGTCACTATTTAGTTTTGTCTTTTAATGAGAGACTGTATTTCTTTGAGCTTGTTCTACAAGGCATTTTTTTACAGAATCAAACAATTCTTGTTTCACTTCTCCTTTTTAGGTTTCAAAAATCTTTAAAAAACAATTCCACACAAGACTTGGATATTTAGTTATGATCTCACCAGTACAGAAGACCTCCCCTCTGCTCATGCCTTTTTTTTCCCCTAATGCAGCATAATGAGCACTGACATGCCAATAATTATTTCCCCTAACTTCCACCTCATACTGGGAGGGCTCAGTTTCTCCCACTCTGCATATGTCCTGTATTTTTTATACTCAAAATGAAGTCCCTGTCCCTGCCTGAATGCAATAATTAGTTTCAATGCAAGCACCTTATAAAGAGGTCTAGATACTTACAGAGCTGGACTGTGCTATTTTATCTACCTGTCACTGAAAACTTTCTCCTCAGTGATTTCTCTTTAATTTTTGACAGGCACAAAGGCACAGAATAGTGCTTAATTAAGGGCTGGAGTTCAGGAGTCCTAAAGAGAAATGTCCCCATTTATAAAAGATATCATCATAGAATTTTGTATTTTGTTTGATTAGTTGTTTTTCAATTTATTAATAATTTTAACTAGAAGAAAATTTTACTTAAGTCTATATAAGCCAACTGTCTATCTCAATCAGACTTTTGAACTTAGAAGACGAATATAAAATTTACTTGGAAAGAACAGTTCTGTGTTTAACCATGATGAGTAGCATTAGATAGATTACTGCTCTTTATATTTCATGCAAAGAGCTACTTACTGGCTAGTCATAGTTTTGTTTGAAATGGGCAGGTTAGAGTTTACAAATAACCATTTATCCTGTTTGTTTTCATTTCTCACTGGCAAAACAATATTTTATTTTATCTTTTTAAAAACGGAAAAGTTGAAATTTTTGTTCCTAAAACTGACCTTGAATAGCGAACATCAGTGTTTTGAAAACTACAAACTAAAAATCATTAAGAGCTACTGACTTTACGTCTATTACTTTCACAAATTCCATTTTCACTGGAATCTGCTGATCTGTTAAAGTCTCTACTGAACATGGAGAAAATAACATCAGAACAGAGTCTTCTTAGGGAAATCATCCCTTCTCATGTCACTTTGAGAAAAACAAAGCTTTGCTCTTTTTGGTTTCTCTTGACAAGAGAAGGACTGCCAAATAGGATTAGGCTAATAGTTAATGCAGTCTAAGCATTTCTGGAAATGTACAGTATCTTTTTTAAAAATAAAACTGATCAACAAATTGCAGATAAAAATTTTGGCTGGGTAGTAAGGTGTCCTGTTCACTCATGTTCTTGGGGCAAAATCAAAAGACACTGATATCAGGGATTCAAGAATGCCTGTGAGAAGACAGTAGTAATTCTTACTATGAATGTTTTCAAGGAGGGTGTGTTGCTCTCCTTCATTTCCATCCCTGCAACCAAGTGGGACTCTGTAGGCAGATAGGCAGGAGGCACTGCACTGCCTACAGTATGTCCTGCAGCAATGCAGACCCACAGGGACAGGGCCTACAAGCTTCAGAAAGCACCACTCACCCTGTCAGGGATTGCATTGTATGGGATTGCTTACAGAAGGATGAATCTGATATTAAGATATACCAACAGAAATCCACTGGAAAGGCCCAACGAAGGAGTAATACCTCCATATCATAACTTTCTTACTTTAAACATTTTCTTAAAGCCCTGAGTAGCAGCAATGACCCCTTCTTTAACATCCATACTGTCTCTTCTCCCAGAAGGCCACACCAAGGTCTCATTTCATCAGTAGACAGTTACTATGTGCAGTCAACTACAGAAGTTCTTCATACAGCCTGGCATTTTACACTGGAGCTATACTGTGAAGGGCACTGTATACGACAATTTCAATTAAATTTGATCTCCCTTTTTCTCTGTGTTCAAGTCAATTTTAGACAATGGCTCAGGGGCTCTGTGTAGCAAGTGCTGAGGCAAGTTTATTTCTCAGGGGAGATCTGTTATCACAGGCATTTCCAAACAAGGCTAAGAAGCAGGGCTGCTCTGCTATTTAAAACTGCAGGTACCTAAAATTTCTGGAATTTAGAAACAGCTCAACATACAGCTGGATTGGTAAGAAAATCCTTCCTATCCAGCTCTTGACAGTCAGTACCTCCGGTGGAAGGCAGGTAGATTTGAAGCAGCTTAGGAATAGAGAGCAGACAAACAGGTCTGCTGTCACATAACAGAGGCAAAGCAAGATAGACAGAAATATGTGCTGAAAGTATGGAAATCAAACTGCAACAAAAGCAAGGGGATGTCCAAAGCAAAAGCAACAAAGAGATACATGATCGTAACTCCACAAGACGGACAGATCCTGAGGTCCTGCCTCAGGTGAGCTTCCAGTGGGAGTCTGCCTATACCCAGACAGCGGAAAACCACCTACAGATTTGGCCCAGTGTAAGATACCAACAAAGATGCTCAAACCAATTTGCTTGGGGAAGGTAATGCACGTCGATACCTCCATGGTCTCTCCGCTGTAGTCATAATTTGACAATGTTTGTGGCTCAATTGCATGTGTTCAGTGAGGCAACCCTGCACTTTCTACCCCAAGGCTGCAGGACGTGCGAGCAAGTCTCTGAGATGAGCCCTGGCATCCACCTCTTTCACACATCACACGCTCACCATCTGCGTTCTCATCTTCAGCCATGCTGCTGGCCCTCACCCAGGTTGCTGGGAGGTTTAGAAAGGCAGATGTTTTCAGTCTCTGTGGGGTCTGGTTGCAGGGGCTTTGGAAGTTACAGTACCGTAGGCCAGTGTTGTCTGGGATTCAATATTGCATTAACTGGTGACACATTGTGGGCAGGTGGGATTTATTATTGCATTATGGAGGCTGCTGCTTCCCTGAACAGGCTATGTTTTGTGTGTGAAGCGGGCCCACACCTGCTGGAGCTGGGACCTGGAAATGCGGAGGACGGAAGGCATGAGTCTGTGGTTTCCTGCCGTGAGGGGCATGTGCCTGCGGTGGGGCATGCGCACGGGGCTGCTCTCCGCCGAACGGCTGCGCTGTATGAAAGTGCCACCAACGTGAGGGTAGTGTTCTGTCTCCAGGGTTGAGGAGGAGAAAACGGAGGACGCCAGTCTTCTCAGGGGGCTGTATCTCGGGAGGGAGTGCTGAGAAGGCCTGTCCTCCTCCAACTGAAAAAGACCAAGAAGAGTGGAGGAAAAGGTGTCAGGCAAAGACTTGACTCGCCCCTGGTTTGTGATGTGCATGCTGCAGGTATCTTCACTGGCGGATGAAAATTGCTTTTGCTCTATGCTGGGGTTACTTACTGTTCTGTGTATGTAAATTCCTGGGGACCCTACTAGCACCACGGGAGCCTGCCATTACAGGGGGCCTGCCATGCTCTCCCTATGTCAGTCACCTCCTCTGACTCTTCAGGCCACAACATCTCACCTCTCTGTTCCTTTGGCATCACTCATTTTGAGACGTCATCAGGCTATACATGCATCTTGCACATAGGTAATACTCAAACTCCGGACAGACCTGGAAACCATGTGTACAAGAAAAGGTGCTAAAATGATAATATGTATTTAAAAGCAAGGGATTCTCAGGGACTCTTTCAATAAGTCTTATTAAAACTCTCCCCAGGGATTTGCAAAGGCAGCTTTTGGAGCTGTCAGTGAACTTTCTTTCTCTCATGCTCACGGCCTCTCGATACACTTTTTATACTGAGTACCTGCAGGAAGGGGTGTTAATGCTTCCACTTTTGGTAAGCAGAGGATAGGCAGCAGCCGGAAGGGCAAGCAAGGTGTAATTCTCCTTTCAGTGAGAAATTCAAAACAGAGCCATGGAAGGACATGAGGAGAAGATGCATTCTTAGGTTCCCTTTTCTGTTTCTGTGATCCTGGGATGGTCAAGAGAAGGAGGAAAGTATACTCACAGAGGACAGCTTGTGCCAGGATGAGATTGCAGTTCCTACCTTCCCTTTATGTACCAAATGGAAGAGAGAAGTATTATGAGAATGACTTCATATTCTTCACCCTGAAAATGCCAAGCCCTTCCTCCCCATCCTCTGCTATGAAACTAGTGCTTTCATAGTGGTCAGCAGCCTCAGTCTCCAAAACCAGAACTTTTTTCCTGGAATTATATTCTTCTTTTACATTCCCTCCCTTACGCTGCACTTCTTTTCAGAAAGTCTCTGCAGGTTTCAGAATATAAGTGGGAAACGTGAGAAGGCAATGCTGTGTTTTCTTAAGCCAACACTGCTCTTCGTACCTTCCTAGAAATATTGCCCTTGCAAAAGAAAAAGAGTTGAACTTGATCCAGTGCCATCTCTTTCCTGTCACCTTCAATATCTTTGCAGTGCTTTGATGCAGATGCTTAATAAGCATCTCAGAACTACTCAGCTTGTAGTGGGCATTAAATGTGGAACTTTCAGATGATAATAATGTAATGGTGTCATACAGAGTATTTTAGAGAGAAAAATAAATTCTAGACAGCAGCTCTCATTTCTCATAAAGCCAACCATCTCTTCTTTGCTTTGATGGAGTGAATTTCAGTCCTGGGTGTACTGTGTGTAGATTACACAACTAAGTATACTGGAATTGTTATTATTACTTTCTGCCCCATGTCTGGGCTCAGCATATTCTATGATTTTCAATCTATATACCATCCCAACATGATAAAGAATTTTCAGATCAAAAAGGATTACTCCAGCTACCCAGATGAACCTCCTTTATAGGATCAATAACCTTGCCTGGGCCATGAAGGGGCAAAATGGAACAGCCCACCAGCAAATGCACTAAGGTATTGCTGTCTACTGGCTGAAGCTGAGGTTACAGACACAGCACTTCCCTTGACCGATGCTCTAATGCTTAACTTACAGAGTCAATGCTGGAGGTGCTGCTCCCTTTTATCCCTTTGCCCTTGGTAGCAAATGGGCTGGACCACCTTCTATCTGGTCTGTGTGTACAGGAGTAGTATGACATCTCACATATGAAGTCCCAGAAAAAATGAGATATTGATAGAGCTGAATATATTTTAAAGAATATAAAATATAATTGAGAACTTCTACTGAACCTAAAGTTTTGATTGTTACATCCTGCATAAAGAGCATAAATGAGCATAACTTCTTTTATAGTATCATCCTTTTGATAATCCTTTATTTCTAGACATGAAAGGACAGAGATCCTAAATCTGAAGAGCATAAAGGACAGAGACCAACTCTGCATAAATCCTTTTCCATTAGATGTCACGCTCTTCTCATGTGGAGGGAAGCTGGAGGAGCTGAATGTCAAAGGATCACATAATCTACAACAGGCACTAACGTGGTTCAGGAATTACACTGAATGAGGGGCAATAAGAGTTTGCTCCTCTTCTGCAAATGCAGTGAGAAAGATCCCTCACATCCCCTCATAGCAGCTCACAGACAATGCAATAGTAGAATGGAAAGGAAACCAAGACACACAGTATCTTTTCATATGCCATTTTCCCTGCCACCTTCTTCCCCCATCTCACCTCCTTTGCCCAGGGTTATGAACGTCAGTCTGCTCTGTTTTGCTTCTACCCAGTGTTCAAGTGTTTCAGCCTAGCTTTTCTTCTTTCTGCCTCCAAGCCAGTGAAGTTGTAGTTTCCATTCTCTCCTCCTGCTGTCTGTAGGCACTATAGGATGTCCCTCACCACCACGCCAGTGTCTGGGGCCACAGAGGCCACAGGGACAAAAACACAACCCAGGAAAAAAACCTGCTTAGCTATTATTCTTCACTGGAAATCAGAGTTTCTCTAGGTAAGAGGCTGAGGGCAAGTCAGGGCTCTACACCACGTGGACAAATGTGGTAGTACAGATGACCCAAACTATTAGAACCCTATCCTTGCTGTGGGGCAGCCTCCTCCCATGTCTCCATGTCCCTTTGTGAGGAATATTAATTACAATCTTGAATCAATGGAGGAAGAGAACTGCATACTTGGAGTGGTGAAGCAGTTGTCCCCTAACCAGCTGTGCTGCTCCTGTGGGTATGAGTCAACATACAGCTCGGTCTCTTCTGCCAAATAAGGAGCAATAAAACAAGAGGAAATGGTCTCAAGTTGTGCCAGGGGAGATTTAAATTACAGAACAGGAAAATTTTTTACACTGAAAGGGTTATCAACCATTGGAAAAGGCATTGTGATCCCTAGAGGTATTTATAAGATGGGTAGATACAGAGCTTCATAATATGGTTTAGTGATTATTTTTGTCAGCCCTTCCAACTTACACAATTCTATGATACTGTAGCATCCCTCAGATGAGGCAATGATGAAATCCAGAAGCATGGGTGGGTGAGGGTCCCAGAGCAGTTTTATTACAGAAATAAAAAATTCATTATAGATAAAGTTGAGCTCCCACAAGATGCTGGCCCAGGTGCCCTGTGCAATGTGCTCCTGCCTGCCTCCTGTCTTATCCACAGTATTACTAACACAGGTCTTCTTGCTGAGCATCCTTGCATGACTTCTTAGCAAAGATGCCAATGGTGAGGTAAAAATGGGAAGGGCCCATAAGCTCCACAACTACTGCCCTCTCAGGATCAAAACATAGACAATTTTAACTAAGTCTATCTGTGACAATCTCCTGGCTATTACAGGCTGGCTGTGGGAGAAAAAAAGCTTAATATAGCATCAATGGAGTTTTTTAAAGAGTGATTCTAACTACTCAGCTAAGTTAATGAGGAAATACACCAGTGCCTCTTTGCATTGCGGACTTTTCTAAAAGATGAACTCTTGGCTTCGGGAGATGGGACTGTAAAACACAGTGTGTGCAAAAAGCTCTCTGAACACTGAACAATGTTCAGGAATTGGGGAGGAAGAGTTAAAATGATCTCACACTATTCCTTTTCTTTTCTGGTATTCTGAGATCCAATATAATTTGGATCTAAAGCTCATGTTCAAGCTTTAGACAGGCAAGTCTTGGAAACATTTTGTACAATGCCAATTGCACTAGCAGCAAGGGAAATTCATAGTGAAGAAATACCTATCTGTAGCAGACCTGAAGTCAAAAGTAATTGGTAAAACTCATAAATGCATGAACATTTGTATTTTTTTCCAATGCAGTAGGTAGCAGTAAGTTGCCATCTCTGTCAAGAGCCAGTGAATTCACTCAGTATATTTAATAACTTGACATATTTTAAAGTTATATTGCCATGTGTGAATATAAATTATTCCAAACAATAAGAGCAATCCTATGCTAGGATTAGTATGCAAACAGAAATGTAGGTTCTATCTTTTTTTGCACTAATTTTTAGCTACTTCTATAGCTTTGTCTGCACGTTAGTACATAAAAGTAATCAGAGATTTAATAGTACATTCTCTTAAAATGCATACATTAAAAATAAACCCTAAGAATGCTATTGAAAGTGATTGTTGGGTGCTCACTGCTGCACTAAGCAATGCTCAAACAGAAAAGCTTCAACTGGACATAGCCTGACAGGCCAGTTCTCCTCTGTATTAGGGTTTCCCATGAGGTCTGCACTCCACTGCAGCTGTCATCTTGTCAGCTGAAACTAGAAAATATCTGATATGTGAGAATATTTGGGTCAGAAATTCCCCCAGGCTATTTAGAGCCTCCTCTGTACTTGACTTTTCCCACAGTAGCACCCGTTCATACTCTGCTCCCTCTTACACCTACATAGTTTCATGAAGACACCCACATCCCTCACACTTGCACTACAACTTCTTTCTTCCAACAGATTCATACATTTGAACAAACACCTGAGCTCTAAATGAGAATAACTTCAGGAACTACAAGCTGGTCATCCTGGAAAGAGCATGCAGCAAATTCTCCTGAAGACCATTTCCAAATATATGAAGGACAAGAAGAAGGTGATTCTGAGCAGTTAATATGGTTACATGAAGGGGAAATAAAACCTGATGAATCTGATAGCTTTTTGTAACGAGATGAGTGGATGGGAGGCTGTTTATCTCTAATTCTGTCAGGTTTTAGTCGCTGTCTCCCATAACTTCCTCATAAACAAAATGCTGAAATATGGGCTAGATAAGTGAACAGTGAGTTGAACTGGAAAGTGGCTGAGCTGCTGGACTCAAAACATCATAGTTAGGGAAACCAAGTCCACCTGGAGGCTAGTAACTAGTGATGCAGCCAGGAGTTCACTCTAGTGCCACTATTTAACAATTTCATTAATGACCTGGGCAATGGGACAGAGTAGGCTCATAGGTGATACGAACTGGGAGGAGTGACTGCCACACTAGAGGGTTGTTCTGATATTCAGAGCTGTCTGGATAGACTGGTGAAATAGGAAAAAAGTAACTTCATGAAGCTCAACAAAGGGAAGTATGAAGTCCTGCACCTGGGGACAAACGGCACACACTGGGGGACAACAGTCTGGAAAGCAGTTGGACAGAGGGGTGCAGAGAGAACCTGCTGCATACCAAGCTGAACACAAGCCAGCAAGGTACTTTTGTGGCATAAAGGGACAACAGCCTCCAGGGCTACTCTAGAAGTGTTGCCAGAAGGTTGAGGGAGGTGGTCCTTGTCCTCTACTTGGCAACAGTGGGATGTACCTTTAATGCCATGTTCCAGTTCCAGGCTGCCCAGAAGGATGCAGCCATACTGGAGATAGTCCAGAGAAGGGTCACAAAGATGATAAAGGGACTCATCTGAGGAAAAGCTGAGAGAGCTGGAACTGTTTGGAGAAGAGAAGGCTCAGAGAGATCTTATCAACACTGATACATACCTGAAGGAAAAAAAAAGATGGATCCAGACTCTTCTTACTGGTGCCCAGCAAAAGGACAAGAAGAAATGGGCAGAAATTGAAATACAGGAAATTCCATTTAAACATAAGAAAAAGGTTTTTTACTGCATGGGTGATTGAATAATGGAACTGGTCGCCCAGAGTGGTTGTGGAGTTTCCATCCTCAGAGATACTCTGATTGAACACTGTCCCGCTCTACTTCACTGTTCACCCTTTTAGGAGCAGAGGGTGGGACGAGATGATCTCCAGAGTTCCCTTCCAACCTCAGCCATTAAACAGAGGAACAGAAGAAAACATTAAAGTATGGATTAACCCATTTCCTCTCAGTACTTTACTGACAGCAATGGATGATCATCAGTTTTCAGGAGACCAGAATGAAGCCCAAAATTGATACAATAAGGACTATGACCTTAATGTCAGAGTAGTTCTGCATTTTTAACTATCTTAAAAACTCAATTCACACTGAGAAATAAGGAAGATTTACTCTCTCTCACACACACACATTATCTAATCACAGTTTTAATCAAGCCCAGAGGAAGCAAAGCCCAAGTTGGAGCTACAAGAAACATCTGTATTGCTAGTAAGGCCTTCAGTATTTTCATTAGCCAAGTCCTTGGCCAACTTCTTATTAGCATTCCAATCAATAGTCCTTTCATATCTGCTGTACCTGAGAATAACACGCTTCGGCTTTCCCTTAGGTACTGAGTAATTTTTCCTTTGAGTTACCGTTGGTTTTGTGACAGCAAATGGAAAAATATGAATTGTCACAGCAAATCTGTATATACAGAGACACCTGAGGGATCCAGACATCAGAGGAAGCACAACTACATACCAGCCAGCCAAAGAAATACAGTGTTGGTCTGTATGTACAAAACTAGGTCCAGGACCAACTAGATAGTATTTTGGAAGAGAGGTGCAAAAAAAATGGGCAGAAGCCCTCAGAACCAAGATTGTCTAATGTATTAGCAGTCATCACTCACAATCCCACTGTTCAACCTTTTTTGCCTGCTTTTCAAGTATCACTGCGAAGTGACAAGTAGCTTTCATACAGCACCATAAGCAACTCTCTCAGCCATTTCACATATTATGTGCTATGGCCAAGAAGGCACCTCCAGCCTTCTTTAGCTATGCTACATATGTCACTGTATCTTGCAGTTCACTGCATGTTCTTAACATGTTCACTGCATCTTGCAGATCTTGCACATGTTGCACTGACCAGCCTAATAAGCACAGAGACAACAAATTCAGACACAGACCCTTCCAGTTGTGCCAGTCTTGCCCAGGGAATTTCTAGATATCTGGAAAATTTAACATATTTACTTTACATAGTGAATACCTCCACCCTGCAACTGGATGGAGTCTCCATGAGAAACATGTATTGCTACTATTCCATGCTTAGCAGGACAGTCATGGTAGTGCCATTGCCACTACTTCTATCCCTCTTGTAAATGCTGCAGCCACATACACCTTAGCAAGGTATCCCTTGACTGGAAGGCAAGGATGCAGTGTGATTCTTTTCATACATTTTCATGTGTTATTCATGCTTTTCTAACAAAACTAAGAACATTTTTTTTCTGGTATCTTTCCTGTATTTGGAGAAAAAAGAAGAATCTGAGCAAGGTCTGAAAAGAAGAATGTACTTCAAACGTGCTCCAGTCCAGTGAACACTTCCTTACAGAGTAAAATCAAGACAAAATGAGAGATGGAGTTACCGTCTTCCAAAGGAAACAAACGACTGTCCCAATGCCTGCTGTAGAAGACTATTACTGTGCACATGACCTGAGACTTGCCTGCTCTTTGCTGCATTTATGGATATCATGCACACAAAAGACCTCCATTAACATACAAAAAGCCCTCAGGAGAACAATATTACTGTAGTCAATGCTCTAGGACAGCCTCCTTCTGAATGTCTGAGAAACAAAGATTAATTATGGCAGAGGAACTCTGAGCTTAAGTGAGTCATGTTTTCCCAGGTAATCTAATAAATTATTGAGAGGACCTCATTAAAAACCAAAGCTGAAAGTAAAAAGCCCTTACATTGCTAGTAATGAGCATTTCTGTGAGTAAATACTTGCTAACAAAAACACCAGTCACTGGAGCAAGGTTGATGGGATGTGCATGCTGGTGGTTACTCTGAACTTTTTGTTAGTTAGAAAAAAAGTTTTATTTCAGGGAGTTATTTTACAGTTTGCATTGCTGCAGGCCTGCCCAGTGCTGATGTGTGATGAGACTAGAGGGCATTCCCTTGCCATACACTGCTGCTACTATTGAAGAAGTATGTGAAGAAGTTTTGCTAGCAATATCTTCATACAGCTAAGCAGTTTTTAACAAAACATTGAGGGAAAGCAGTAAGAGAACCAAATAAAGATACCCACAACCACAGCTGTGATCTTCTGTCAACCTGTGCCAAATGACTAAAAGATCTGGATAACAGTACATCCTCGTTAGATGACAAAATTGCTAGCTATAGGGAGCACTTCAAAGGTGTTCACAACATTTGCAGCACTGTAGAAAGTGTTTCACAAGACCATCCATGCTTGGAATCACAGGCTTCTCCAGCACAGCTAATTTTTCCTAAGGTGCTGACTTTGCTATGCTAAGCAATAAGACACAGATCCAGGGATCTTACCTGTCTCTGAGGGCCAGTAGGTTCAGATTCTCTTCTCCTTTGTCGGATGGCTGGTGCTGAATGTAGGGGGGAGTGGGCTGGACTTCCTGTCTGCTGTTCATGTTTACTGTCAGATACTGTTTGAGAAGGTCCTTCATGTCTGTGGGAACTGTCCTCCTCAGTCACAGGCTGCATACCCCGACTTCGGCCATCATGGGTCTTCGGCCTGACTGCAGCATCTGCCCCCAAGCGCCTTCTCTCCTCACCGTCCTCAATAGGTCTTAGCTCTTCAGGCTCCTCATCTGTAGTTCCAGAGGTGCTTGGCTCAGCACCTGGGTGGAAGTCCTTCAGTTCTGTTTCTTTATCAATGATAACCCACTCCTTGCTATCAAAGTCCTCCTCCTCTGCTAGTGGCACTGAGCGGAAAGCATTGCTGAGGGCTTCATGTTCCACTGAAGCAGACACATCCATCCTACCACTTGCCTGCCGGTCAGCCTGGCCAGTATCAATGGACAGCATCTGCGCTGGCTGGGAGGAGCATACAAGCCGTGATGGTGAGCCAGGTATGTCCATTCGAGATCTAAAGGCAGAACAAGAAGCCATAAAAAATACATCAGGTTTGCAGTTAAAGTTGTGGATCACAAGAGTTGAAAGAAAATCTGTATAGTCCTTTTTTTTTAATTTCTTGGTACACTTCAGAAAGACAGGCTTAAGCAAAAATGTTTATCAAGAACCTACAGTGGTATAAGGATGTTTCCCCTAAAGTGTTTCAGTATGAAAACGCATTCAGCATCTCTATTCCTTGTAGATGACAGGATGATAATCAGTTTTCCCTATACAAAGCAAATATCCTTTTTCCGCTTTGGTGGAAAAATTCTGGTTTGTGTGAAAAAAAACCCCAACCAAACAAAATCACACTAAATCCTGAATCAGTTGTCTCACTTAACAGTGTGGACTGGACTGCTATAACCTTTTCAGCTGCACTGTGCTATTGCTGTGGTGGCCACTGAGGCCTCTAAAACAGACATCTTTCTGATATATCTGAAAGAAGCAAGACTGTATTTGTTAAAGTTTAAAAAGATATTATTATGAATAGAGAACATTAAGTATGTACAGTAAGAATGAAAAATAGCCTATATTGCATGTGTGTAGAACTGAATTTTAAAGAACTGCTGATAAAAAAATAAACTCTGGATTTAGCCAATGTCTTCATCCATTTCCCAACAGAGGAGTGACTCCCACAGTGAAAGAATTTACTACAGAAAGCCAGAAGAATTACACAAAGCCGAGAGTCACATCTGTGTTGTGAAAAGATGAAAACATTATAAAGAGAAGACTGTGTTGCATGGCAGAGTGGGACTATATTTGCTGCAGGTTACTTCAAGGATAAAAAATATCTTGATTTTAAGAACAGGAATTGAGGAAAGGAGGCAGGAGAAAGGTACACTTCTGGGATAATACACATTTTTTATATTGTTAGCATAGACAAGGACTCCTGGGAGAAATGAAGGCATTTAAAGCATTCAGTGAATATACAAACCTAGTGTTGCAGATCGGCTTTTTTCCTTTCCTATTTTAAAGAGCCTTTCTTATGAGCAAGAAAAAGAAGAGGTAGCAAGACCCAAGATTTGTAATTCAAACCCTAAATTATCAATAGCAACACAAACAATCTTTTGTGAATTAACGAGAAGCATTACAGCTTGCCCCAGACATCTAGAATAAAACGTACCTAACAAACTCGGGGGGGGGGTGTTAGTGGTTAATTTTCTCTATAATTCTTTTTGATTCTCCCTCATTTTCAGCAGCTGTCTCCTTGTGACTATTCATCTTGGTTGAAGTCTGTCAGGTTTTCTCTGAGAAGGTGACCTATCTCTTTCGTACGTCTTTCAGAGAGGCCATTTCATCAGCACACAGCCCTAGTTCGTGCCCTGACTTCCAATGAAAAGAGGAAAACAAAGTAACTAAAGGACATCAAGCAGGTTACCAGCACCAAGGGCTATGTCTTGTAACGTGTTCTCCAGCACCCAATACTTTAAAAAGCTTCTTTTTTTTATTTGAAAAATTTTGTTTATTTCTTTGCTGTGAATCCAAAAGAAAAAATTCATGTTACCCTCAAAATAACTTTTTGCATGCAAACAAGTGCAATAACACATGCTGAAAAATGCATCCCAGCATTGCTATAAAACAAGTAAATAATGAGCCCAACAAGGCCATTCTTGCCTCCTCAGGTCAACCAAAAGCTTTGTTACTTTAAATTAGCTCCGACCTAAGGACACCAGCTCCAGCGGAGGACAGCCCGTGCTGGGGAAGGGAATCTCGGCAAAAAAGAGCCGGCAAAAACCTCGGTTCGCGGGCTTTTGGAAAGCGGAGAAAGCTGCGAGGCCGGCCGGGCCCCAGCAGCTCCGGGAGGCGGTGCCCAGTGAGGGAGCGCGGGGCGGCAGATTGAAACGGGGCCAGAACTCACCAGCGGGCCGGGCCCGCCCCGCCCTCACACAGATAGAAGGGGCCTTTCCCCCACCTAAATGAGCGGGGAGCAGCCGTTCTTTTGTAGTTACTGACGGCAGTGGCACGGGCTGTGAGGCGTTAACGATGGTCTTCTACCCAGCAAAGGCTGCGCTCCTACCCCCAAGCAGAGCGGGTGCGAGTGCGCAGAGAGAGCTGGCACAGAGACGTGCAGGGTCCCGGGGAGCGGCTGCGGGCGCTGCCGGAGCCTCTCGCTGCTACCGAGGGGCAGCTCTGAGGGGCCGCTGCGCTGTGAGCAGAGGAACCATCTGCTCAGCGCGGTGGCAAAGCTTCGTGAAGAAGTGGAAGGGCTCGGACCACCAGAGAAGCTGAGGCAGAAATAGACTTTTGGAGCAAGATGTTGCCCATCTTAAATAAAAAATGGGGACCCTCTAAGGAGCCAGGATAATGGTACTTCTGCAGCCTGCCCTTATCATGCAGAAGGCAGAGCCCTAAAAATGAAGATTGAGTGAAATTGGTGGTCAGGGCAGTGGGCGTTGCCTACTTCAGTACCTCTCGCTCCTCTGATAAACAGATAGGAGATTCTGGCTGTTGAAGGGCCAACAAATGAAGATGTGAGGGACAACCATTCCTCATTGCCAATGGGCACTGGCGGAAGCAGTGAAAGTCAAGGGCAGGCTTGGATGCAGCAACCATGAGATGATGAAGTTCAGTATCTCATGGCAGGAACAGGATAGCAAGCAGAATCACATCCCTGGAGTTCAGTAGGGCCAACTTTGGCCTTTCCAGGAAACTGTTAGGTGAAAGCCCATGGGACAGGGTACTAAAAGGTAAGGGGGCCCAGGAGAGCTGGTTAGCTTTCAATGACTGCTTCTTTCAAGCTCAAGATCAGAGGGTCCCAACAGGTAGGAAAAGGAGTCAAGAAAGAGAGCTAGGAGACCTGCCTGGTTAAACAGGGAATTACTGGGTAAACTCAACTGGAAGAGGAGAATCTACAGATCGTGGGAGGAGGGACTGACCATTTGGGAGGAATATAATACTCTTGTCAGAGGATATAGGGAGGCAACTAGGAAAGCTAAGGCCTCCTTAGAATTAAACCCTGCAGGAGGGGTCAAGGACGACAGGGAGGGCTTCTTTAAATACACTGCAAGTAAAACTTGCACTAGAGTCAATGTGGGCCCATTGATGAATGAGGAAGGTGCTCTAGTAATCGAAGATACAAAGAAGGCAGCTGTGTTACTGAACGCCTTCTTTGTGTCTGTCTGTACTGCTGGAGGCTGTCCTGAGGAGCATCGGATCCCTGAGACCCCAGAGGAATTCAGGGTAAAGGTGGAGTGTGCTTTGGTTGATGAGGACTGGGTTAGGAACCAATTAATCAATCTGGATGTTCGCAAATGTATGGATCTTGGGATGCACCCAAGAGTGCTGAGGGAGCTGGCAGAAGTCATTGCAAAGCCACTCTCCATCATCTTTACCAAGTCACTCCAGCCTTCAAAAAGGGCAAGAAGGAGGGCCTGGGTAACTATAGACTGGTCAGCCTCACTTCCATCCCGGAAAAGGTGATGGAGCAACTTATCCTTGGTGTTGTCTCTGGGCACATGAAGGATAAGTGGGTCATAAGGGGCGATCAACATGGATTCACCAATGGGAAGTCATGCTTGACCAACCTGATAACCTTTCATGAAACATAACTACGTGGGTAGATGATGGTAAAGCAGTGGATGTGGTCTATCTTGATTTCAGTAAAGCATTTGATATTGTCTCCCACAGCCTCCTTACAGCTAAACTGAGAAAATGTGATGATTCGGTAGTGAGGTGGACTGTCAGCTGGCTGAAGTAAAGAAGCCAGAGAGTTGTGGTCAATCGGACAGAGTCTAGCTGGAGGCCTGTGCCTAGTGGAGTCTCTCAAGGATCAGTACTGAGACTAGTACTGTTTAATATATTCATCAATGACTTGGATGAGGGACTAGAGTGCACAGTCAGCAAGTTTGCTGATGACACCAAACTGTGGCTGACACACCAGAAGGCTGTGCTGCCATCCAGAGAGACCTGGTCAGGCTGAGAGTTGGGCAGGGAGAAATTCAATGAAATATAACAAGGGCAAGTGTGGAGTCTTGCATAGGGGCAAGAACAACCCCATGTATCAGTATAAGTTGAGGACCGAGCTGTTAGAGAGCAGTGTAGGGGAAAGGGAGCTGAGGGTCCAGGTGAACAGCAGGATGACCATGAGCCAGCAATGGGCTCTTGTGGCCAAAAAGGCCAAAGGCATCCTGGGGTGTATCAGAAGGGGTGTGGTCAGTAGATCGAGAGATGTTCTCCTCTCTCTCTTCTCTGCCCTGGTGAGACCACATTTGGAATACTGTATCCAGTTTTGGGGCTCTCCACTCCTATCAGTGACTTCCAATGATAGGACAAGGGGCGGTGGATGCAAGCTGGAATGTAGGAGGTTCCTCAGAAATATAAGAAAAAACTTTTTCATAGTGAGGGTGACAGAACAGTGGTACAGGCTCCTGGAGAGGTTGTGGAATCTTCTTCTCTAGAGATATTCAAAACCCACCTGGATGCCTTCCTGTGTGACCTGATCCCCGTCAGGGGGATTAGACTAGAGGTCCTTTCCAATCCCTGACACTGTGATTCTGTGATGCTTTGCCTTCCTTCTGACAAATATCCCTCCTTCCCTCCATGGAGTTCTTTCCATCCAGGTACAGGATGAGAATAATTCCCACTAACTCTCCTTATTCATAGATGCAAGTGTCTCATAAGAAGATCAAAAAGCCCATGAAATCCTCCACCCAGAAATGAACTTCCTGTGTTTGCTTATCTATTTAAGTGTCTGCATATGTTGCTATCAACAGCCATTTTTCAAGGTACTCCTAACAGCAGTAGAAGGTTACAGAGGTTAAGCAAACCTTCTTTCATGTAGATCTGCTTTGCCATCAGCAGTGGAGAGGCGTTCTGACTCAGGGCTGTTCACACGGCGATATCTTAGGGAGCGCACTTGTGCAGTTGGGGACTCCGGAGGCACTCGGACAGGGGAACTGGGGCAGACACCATTTCTCTGCTCCTCTTCCACCATGCACTGAGTCTGTAGGGGGTAAACAAGAAAACCTCAAAATCTGACCAAAGGCATTGATTTCCCATCTTTCAGTGTTGTCTTCTAGTGTACAGTTTCAGTTGCATTTTCACAATCTACACAAAGTTTGAAAAAAGAATACATGGGTCCATGTGCCCCAGCAATTATCTAGTATTAAAACAGAGCATAGATTTTAAGTCAAGTAAAATATTTAGTCATCTTTACATGGTGGCCTCTGCATTTTGATAGCTGATCTGAAGAAGTTATCATGGGCAAACTTACTGCCTACACAAACTCCAGCTGCTTATACCAGATGTCCAAGAGTCCTTGTTTATCAATATTGGCCTACAGAGTGTCCATATTGCAGTGTACATACTTTTACCTCTGATGAACTTGATAGGACTAATCTCCTAATTCTTAGGCTGTTTTTGGTTTGTTTAATTTTTTGATTGGTTGTTTGGTTTTTGCTTGTTTGTCTTTTTATTTTCTTGGTGAAACTTTTTTTTTCTTTTTTGCTTTTTTTGGTTCTTTTGTCATCCACTAAACAAAATCCTTCCGCATACATATTAAAACACAACATCTGCAAGGGTTTTCCACAGACCCAAGGTCATGTAGGGATCTGAACATGCTCATAGACTCTTGTGAGCATCAAGTGTTCATACTCTACCAGCACAAATTTTAGGTTTTTATATGGCTCCAGTGATTTTTTTTTTTTAATTTAAAAGACAATGGAGGAAAAGAATGTAACTAGCTCCCTTCTACTGTGCTGCTTCCCCTCGGAAAAGAAGACCTGCTCATGCAAAGCCATAGAAGCAAAACGGTCCAAGGGCTACAGCATCAGTCTAGGATTTACATTCAACCATGCTGTGATGCCCACCATGCAACACCAGCTGCTACACACTCCTTCTGTGCGGGGATGTGCATTGAGATGCCAGTGCAAGTTCCTAATATGGAGAGTGTTTACCCTTCTCTGCAGCATGCACGGAGGATTTAGTAATGCCAGAGGCTCTGAGGGCAAGCAGGCTTCTCACTAAAATTCTGCTGATCAAGACAGTCTGTGGGTGTACTATGGCAAGTCAGTTAGTGTCAATAAATTAACAGATCTAAACCATCCAGACTGAGTTTGGAATGCGTAACTAAGGAGTCTTTACAGCTATGGAGAGTGGAAAAAAACTTGCAGGCATTAAGGGAAAAGCAGAATAGATTATAACCTGTTCAGGTCAGGAGAAGGTTTGTGACAAAGGAAGGTCAAACGTGTTGGTGAAAAGAACAAAGTGCTGATGTAACTGTAATGTAACAGACAACACTGCAAGATCCAAGAACAGAGGACTGGGGAAGAGTGTAAGAGAGAAGGAAGAGGCTTCTGAAAAAAAACCCCACAAAACAACCCACAAAATGGGAAATATGGAGGAAGGAGAACCAGGAGGAGGATTTAGAAAGGTAAGGAAATATGGTAAGCAAGGAAATTGCCCTTAGGATAGAAATGGGGGAAGCACAACAGAGGGAGATCTGAACTGTGTGAACTGTGAGAAAAAAGAACCATAGATAGAGAGGTATCAGGGAGAAAAAAACATGAAAAGACCTAATAATCACCTGAATACAAAGACAGGGAGAACTAGCATTACTTTTAGTGCTGCAAGACTGAAGGGTGAAGGATGGTGAAGCTGTGAGTAGCCAAAAGGTGATTTACACACCCACTGCCCTCACAGTTGTAAAAGATACAAAGGATGCCTGAGATTACAAGCAGAGATGAAGCTGTGCCCTTACATATTGATTCTGTGGTCTCCTTTTTTTCTACATGTGGAAACTGTGACTTAAAAACCAGTTCATTCTCAGGGCACAGTCAGATAAAAGATAATAAGCCTAGCAGAGTAAAAGGACAGATAGGAGTCTGACTATGGATAACAACACAGAAGGAAAGGAGAAACTTCTCCAGCTTTGTAGAGCATGATGCCTTGGGCTCTATTTCATAGACTGCTGCATAACTATAGAGCTCATCAGAACCGAAGTACTCATTTCCCTGCTGACTAAATCCCTAAGCTCCTTTGCCAGTAAACTGAGAAGAAACAGCACACCATATCCCTTGTCAGGAAAGTCACCTGGTCATACTGCAGATCTTGCAGAAACCTCTCCTGCCTCTAACTGCTGTTATTACAGGGCTCATGAATGACAGCATGTGGTGTTCTAAGCCAGCCACGATGTACAACTAGCATGNCTCTATTTCATAGACTGCTGCATAACTATAGAGCTCATCAGAACCGAAGTACTCATTTCCCTGCTGACTAACTCCCTAAGCTCCTTTGCCAGTAAACTAAGAAACAGCACACCATATCCCTTGTCAGGAAAGTCACCTGGTCATACTGCAGATCTTGCAGAAACCTCTCCTGCCTCTAACTGCTGTTATTACAGGGCTCATGAATGACAGCAAGGAGAAAGGAACATAAGACACGATGTACAACTAGCATGCAGACAACTTTCAAGGCACCCAGCTGATCAAAGGAACAAAAAACACAGAGGAGTTACCAGGAATTTTCTGTAATATTCTTTCTTTTTTTGTGTGTGTTGTAAAAGGAGAACTGTACCACTCTACCAGGATTTTCTTACTTTGTGTGCCTTCAAATAAGAACTTCTGGGAAAGTACACAGCTTATCAGTGAGACATGAAGAAGTGATCTGAATATTTGAATGTGGTTTATAATTTTCAGCACTGAGGAATGTCCCTAATAATGTTCCATACAGATAACACATTTATCTAAACTATTGACATTGAAGAATTTTAAGCAAATTTTATCAGATTATTTCTTGTCCATGAAAAAGGTTTTCCAATAAAACTAAGGACAGTGGAGATAGCTACCAAGTCAAGAAGGACTGTGCCAGTAGAGACTGAAGTGAATTCTGGTCAGGCCCAGAAGACTGGCATATATAAGATGCTAGCCCACAGATGTCCATTAAAGACAGGTTGTGAAGTGAACTGGATATGTCTTGATAATGTTTTAAGTCTGTTTGATGAAGCTTTCTGATAATGTCATGTGGCATTCTGATTTTTAAGATTTTAAGAAATGAGATGAACACAATAAATACTAACTTCCTCACAATATGTAAGTTGATCTAATAAATAAATAAAGTAGATTCTCATACTTAATATTTGCTATGAAAACACCATTCAATGGAGACAGGGATGCCTTGAAGAAATTTGGTAACATTTACAGGCAAGGAATGAGAAACATCTTGGGGATTATGAAAACTTAAGTATTAACTTTATGCAAATGAAAAAGTCTAATATTATCTTGGAATATAAAAATATGAGAAAATTAAATGCTTCTCTCAGTGTTTAAAGTTCTCAGTGTTCAAATGAATCTATCATTAGATGCTCTTTAAGGAAAGTAAAGTTAAAAATTGGAAAAGGCTACTAGTGATGATTCAAGATTTGGAAAAACATGGCTCATGAAGAAATCTGTGAAGAAACTTATTTACCTAAGAGGTTAGAGCACAGTAAACTTTTGGTTTATAATTTCCTAACCTGGGGCATTTCTGTATCATCTATGCAAGGATTACAATTCCATTGCTTGAATTATTGAGATCCTAAAGAACAATACAATGATTGTATGAAGAGTCACTCTAGTATTACTTGCCCCTGAAGTGCCATTTGCATAAAAATACACATTAATTCTGAATGCTTTTATTCTCTGTGGAAAAATAGTTTGCAATCTCCCATTTCCACAGGTAAATTCCAGAGTGCTTTTTGGGCTACAGTATGTAAGATGTTACATCATCAGGGGATCCACATGGCCTCTAGCATTGCCCTAAACCCAACAGCCACAGGAGATACATAAATGTTCTTTACTTTGCTGATGCTGATCCTGAGTTTGTTGCGATTCACATCTGTCTCTTCCCAAACCTCAGCCTCATTGAAAGCCATGTTTGGAGCCTGACCAAGACCTTCTGCTGGTCGGCCTGACAGGATGGGAGGAGCATTCTCTTGATCACTCAGATGTTCACCCTGTAGGACATCCTCAGTGTTCTCACGAAGCAAGTCCCCAGGTACTGGAGTGACATTAACCACCCTATTGGAGAGACAAGAAGAAAGTTAACGTTATCAGTACTTACAGAAGGAGGCCTATCGCACTGCCCCACAGAAATTTCTCAGCAATTTTAGGGTACTAACAGCTTGAAAAAATGTGCAGTCCAGCATTATCCTGGATATGGCAACCTGAAATGGAATAGAAGAATTCTACCTAACATATAGTCACAAAAACAGTGGGATGGATCAGTGAAAGCATCAAGACCCCTGATACACAGGCTGCAGACTTCTTCAGAGTTACCCATTACACAATATTTAGTTTAGAAGAAACTTCCCCTCTTGCCATGAGGCAATGAGGCTTAATAGACCTTATAGCTTTAATATAATATTAAGACTTATCTCTCTAATATAGTAACATTATCTCTATAATATTGCTAAGGATTATTTTTATCCCTCAGTGNTCTTGCCATGAAGGAAAACGGTTAAATAGAGCTTATAGCTTTAATATAATATTAAGACTTATCTCTCTAATATAGTAACATTATCTCTATAATATTGCTAAGGATTATTTTTATCCCTCAGTGTCAGCCCCCCTCAAAATCTCCAAGACAGATCAGTGAACTAAGCCTTCTCAACTTTTGTTTGGACTCATTTCCATCTCTGAGGATTAAGCTCATGGAACATCCTGTAAAAGTTGAGGAGCTATGTTTGAGGCATGACCAGTTCACGCACTCTGCTGTGTTCTGCTCACTATCAATCACAAACCCATTCCATAGCAAGGCAACAACTACCTCACAGCAGGTGCTCTCACAGAAACATCAGCCATGTGTGCTACATAATATGAAAAATATACAAGCATATGGACTCCATCAGTCCTGGCCAAAAGCCTGCAGACATCCATTAATGTGAAAATCGTGTTTTTAGGACAGCATGGATCTGAAACTGGGTTCCACCACCTTATATATATGTTAATATATATATGCATATAGACAAATCAAGAGGTGGCGGCTAAACAGCTGCAACTTAAGATTTTAGCCTTAAAAATCTTTTAGGAATGAACTTGATGTGGACTTGTTATTGAGGATGTCCATAGTGTGGCTGATGAAACTGCAATACTCACCCGAACATGGCTGCTGTTTGCCTGGTGTTTTGCTGTGGTGGAGTAGAGGTGCTAGTGGACAACAAGATATCTGTACCAGCCTTCTCCCAGTCAAAGGCTTCATTTTCAGTGATGCCTCTTTCTTTCATGCTGTTCTCGAAAACGGACATGATTAGCTGGAATAAATTTACAAAAACAATTTATGTTAAGCAGCTGAGGATGGCTCTCACAAAAAAATCAAAGTATGAGCACAAGAACCAAGTTTATAATCTTTTTCTTCCCCTTGAAAGGTAACAAAAAAAGAAGGCAAATGTCATAAAATCATATAAGTTGTTTTGCAAGCTGGATTTGGCTTGGCAACTGAAATTTCTTTAGATCTACAAAAGAAATGCATGCAACATTTTGACAATGATTTGATGAAATCTTGCAGCTGGTTTTTACTCTGAAGTCAGCTCAGCTTCACAGTAGATTAGGGATATGTGGAATAGTACATTTGATATGCAGAGTTCAAGGGCTGCCAGAAGACACAAACACAACAGAAAAGCACCATCCTGGGATGCTGACTCGTTGCAGTGTCTGGCTCAAGTAGATCTTGATCAGGAATGTAGCCTGCCACATTTGGCTGAGGAAGAAAGTAAAATGATAACATTTTCTTCATAAGATGGCAGGTACAA
Organism: Turnix velox; assembly: GCA_013400935.1. Taxonomy (NCBI): domain Eukaryota; kingdom Metazoa; phylum Chordata; class Aves; order Charadriiformes; family Turnicidae; genus Turnix; species Turnix velox. Next base: position 46,869 of record VZTY01003622.1, read on the forward strand.
ATGCTTGTGTTGGCATGATTTGTGCTTCTCGCTATCTAAGAACAGATATTCTTCAGGAGACAATGAAAGTACTGGCAACTGTGCTCCATGCATCAATGTGTTTGTTACTCAGGAAAATCTGATGTTCTTCTGTCAAGAGAACAGAGGCCAAGACTATGTGAGGTTCTGCATTTCTAATAGCATTGTTTAGCTAAACAATGCAGAACCAAGAGGATTCATCTCAAGTCTATATGGAGAGAGAACAAGGTGAAAAATAAATTTTGCTTATGGCATCGGAAGGTTAAGGTGACTTGCCATTTCCTACTACCTTCCACCAAACTACAATTAAATACCTCTTTGCAGCTTCCAGTGGAGCCAACTTTTTTCTCCTTCTTACTACCCAGAATCATGTACTCCATTCCTGCAGCAGTGCTACATTTGATTAAAAAATATTCCCAGAGTTCATTGTTGGTCAGTTCCTCTAAGCCTATCAAGGTCTCTCTGAGTATCAGTACTACCCTTCAGTATATCAGCTCCTTCTTCCAAACTTCCTGTGAACTAGTGAAAGCGTGCTTTGTCCCCCTGTCTTTAATGAAGACACTGTACACTAGCAGCTCCAGTACTTTCCAATGAGAGATATCACTAGTGGCTAGCCACCAGCTGAACTTCGCAGTGTTGATCACAACCTTCTATCACCTAGCAATCCAGACAATTTGCCACCAACCATGTGGTCCAGTTATTAAAATAATTTCTTTCAAATCTGGCCAAGCAGATACTATGAGAGACTGTGTAAGGTCAAGGTAGATAATATCCACTGCACTCTCAGCATCCTCACAAAAGGCTGGTCAGGTTGTTCAGGCATGCTCTGAATGGGATAAATCCATGCTGGCTCTTCCCAGTTCCCTTCTAATCTTTCAAGCACTTGGATACACCTACCAAAAGCTTTCATTTCACAATTAGGCCAGCATCCTTCAGCAAGAATATAATGCTCACCATACCATGCCTGTACATACCACTCTGTTAAGAATATTTCAGTATTGTCTGGACAGAACACAAACCCAAGGGAAGTGATTAAGTGTGGCATGGGAAAAGGAGAGAGGGGCTAGGGACAGTTATGACTTTATATATTTTTAGACATACTTCACCAGTTCCCTTAATTTCCCCAAGGGTCTAGTACCAGTGAAAAATCAGGATACCGTTTCATACACTTTTCAATTTTTCACAGTAATCAATCAAGACAAATCAATATAAACTCATTTCTGGAGCCACAATGTTTGGAGAATTTGCTGGATAGAACAGGCCTCCAAATCAAGCTAGAAGAACCTGTGTTTGTTGTCAGGTTGCAGATGCCAGACTTTTGTAGGGACTTCCCTTTTGGAGGCTTCCTCCAGAGCTGCACCACTAGAAACTGAAGGCAAAGTTGCAATTCACAGCTTCAGAAAAGTCCCCTGCTGTGAAAAAGCTGTTAGTTATTTGTACAGCACTGAAACTGTCTGGAAACATCTCCTTAAATTTACATCTGCATGATGGTTTTTCAATACTGTTAGGACACAATTATTTTAAGCTGGAATTGAACATAGGAAAAGGTAGGCCCAAAAGTAGCTATGGAGACCTTTAATCCAACAATCTGCTCAAACCAGGGCTAACTGCAAAGTCAGATCAGGTTCCCCAACCAGTTAATTTTGGGAAATCCCCAAGGATGTAAATTCCATAGCTTCTCTAGGTACCTGTTCTGTACTTAAGAACCATTACTCTGATTTTTTTTTTTTACCCTTTTGTCACATTTTCCCTGCCTGTCTACTTCTCAGAAAAGTCCACCTCTATTCTCCTCACAACTGTCCCTGAGGCAGTGGAAGATAGCAATCAGATCCCTTCTTTGACTTTTCCAGTCTAAATAAGTCCATTTCTCTCAGCATCTCCTCAGCCCACCTGCATCTCTCTATAGCCCTCCATCTTAGTAGGAAATGTTATCTTTAATACTGTATTGAAAGTACTTGTCTTTTTTTTTTTTTTTTTTTAAATTATGGTTGCTATGCTGCAACATGTGCATGGTAAAATAAAAAAGCACTCTTGGAGAGAGTTTGCTGAAACATCCTCCTACCATTTTCCCACTCATTTGACGCACTATCAACAGAGGCAGATACTCATTTAAGACTGCATACACCAGCTAATAAAATGTTGTTTTCATCATTCTGGCTTTAATATATAGCAAAAAGTGAGACAAAAAAGGTACACAGAATCAAGCTGCTCTAGTTATACTGTGTTAGTTGAGCAACTTTCACTGAACTTTAACTACCTGAACTACATACACACTGATACGAAACGCTGGATGGGAGAAAGAAAAATGTTAAATATTAAACAAAGATATAATAACAGCTAAAGCCCATATGAATCTGAAAGAAATCAAAGGAGTTGGTGTGCTCTGTTGAGCTGTTGGTATGTGTTCTCTGCAGGCTTTGTCAAGCTGTGCTACAATTTTGTCACGTTTTTAATATCTCAGAACTTCTGTGTTTTAATGAAACCCAAAAGTACTTTGCTGCTTGGGAAGAGCTTTCTGGTCTGGAGTACATGATTACTTTGGAGAAGGTGGTGGAAGGGGAAGAAAAAAACTTTCTGAAATGTTGAAGAACCATAGGCCAACCTTTTTTCCTGGTCCAAGGAAAGGTATTTCTCATCCAGATATGAACATGGGCATGGAACAGGTAGAAAATCCAAATATCAATCCAGAGTACCATGCATCAGATTGGTAACAAAGAAAGGCTCGTACCTGATAGTCTGGCTTGGTGAAGTAGTCTAGGCTTGCAATATGATCCAGAAAAAGGTGGAACTCCGAAGGCATGTGTTTTAGGAGCATTCGGTGTTCATACTTTTCTTTTATCATGCCAACCTGCTCCTGGAAAAAAGAAAGTATCTCAGAGCAAAGTACCTTTATTTCTTCATATTCATACCATCTTATTATTCCTAGAATACTACTTAGTTTTAATCATTCCTGGAGCACTGTCTCTTCTTAGACTCAGTACCGTGCCCACACATTTCTCCTGTTTGGTATCCCTAGCAAAGTGGGGATGGTCAATGCTGGCAAAGGGATATCTTGAGTCAGAAACACTCTTTGGAAGCTGTACCTTCTACACACACTTCAGCAAAGGTAACCTGCTTATTTCCAGGAATATTTTTCTCTCAAACAGTCTTCCAACACAACATGAACAGTTAACTGGTATTCTACTTAACTTCCCAGCTGCAATCCCCATTTGGCTAGTTTGGCATGGGAAAGCATTGTCCTCTCACTTCTCTAAAGGCTCTGCTTTTGTCTAAAGGACAGTTCAGCCTTTCCAATTTTGATGTTTGCTTTACAAGAACAAAAGCAAAGCCACTTGATCAAATATGATTAAGAGTGTGCACAAGAATATGTCCAACTGCTCCAAGTAAGACAAGCTCCACACTGTGTACCAGAATACACAAAAGCTGGTTAGCATCATTCAGCAAGATCTGATGAAAAGCTGCACTGAGCTACAGGAAGAATATTAAGAGTCATAATAATAAAAATGTAGCACCTTATCTTAAGCACAGACAGCAGGTTTCCTACCTTATCTTTGATCTTTCGCCATGGAAGCTGACCAACTGCAAACTCCACCAACATATAAAAGAGGGACCAGAGATCATCATGTCTACCCATCTCCTGGAGAAAAGAGAGACGAAGACTGAGGAGCAAAGTTCCATGCTGCTCAGTAGTCCAGTTGTGCTCTCCAGATGAGCTACCTCATTTTAAAAAGCAGGAAGAGAAGTCATACTTCCCATTCAATGTTTAAAAAAACAAAAATACAGATTAAAGACTAAAGATGCAAAATAAAGCATTTCTTAAACTTGGAAATGTCAATACAGTCACCTGAACAGCCTTTTTTAGCCCATTTTTGTGAATACATTATGAGAGATTTTATCTATACAACAAAGCACAAGCTTTCCATATAATTCTCTCACACTAAGTACGATTCTCACTGAGTGGAATCTCACAGGAGTGGAATATATATTAATGGGATCTGGAATAACCTAGATTAAGGTGTAAAAAACCCCACAAACTGTACGTAGGAATTAAATTTTATTACTGTTTTTAAGCTAAATATCATTCAAGGCCTTTTCACAAGATGGCATTTTACTCAAGGGCTTTTGTGAAACATCATCAAACACAACGATTTAAAGATTTATGACATTTCTGCATACCCCTCTGCTCTGGCCTAACAAATGGGAGACATGGGAATTAAGGCTGAAATTGCCAAAGCACAAGAACCCATTTTTGATGATCCACATCCAATGTCTACAACATGATTTCTCAGAATAGCATACATTATACAGCAACTTTTACATCTAAATATACCTTCAGCTGATGCCAACTACAGCTGGCACTATTCAGCTCTTCCAAAAATCTCAGTGTCTCCCAGGAGATAGAATGAATTAATGAAGGCATTCACACCTTCCACCTTCTGCAGACAGTAACTCCCTTCCCTAAAAAAAACTTGAAACTTTCTTACGTGTTACAGGTCAACCCACAGACTCATCAAAAATAAGGGGGAAAATCTGGAGGTGATGGAAAAGGGCTGATAGTTTGCTTTTGGCAAGAACACAGCATCCAAACTAGAGAAGAGAGAGTTTCGTATCTACAAAGAAGTATTACTGAACAGGTCAAACAAGCATTTTGAGAAGAATGTTGGATGAGACTTCTAGAAGGACTTAGAATGAAACAGGCCAGATGCTATGTAAATAATAGCTCTTTTCAGGAAAAAAATAAACCTAGCTATCAGTAGGTGGCTTTCTGCCTGGGGAGAATGAATCTGTGGACCTGGTACATGGTAATTCACAGCCAAATTCTGCTAAAAACTAGTAGCAAGCAGCCTGGCACTTAAACAAACTTTTGCACATTCCCTCCTACCCCCCCTTAATGAGTGTCTGATAATGCAATAATTACAATTATTAAAGCTGACAACTACAGAGGATTCAATAGCTCAGTCATAATTTTGATTTTATAGTCAACAGCCTTGACCATCAAGTGGAATTAATCTTATATATTACCTGCTGTAGGTAAAACCCCACAACTCATGCCTCTTACTCCTCTGCTTCTGATAACAGGTTTATGAGGAGAAATAATGTTGCTCTTAACTCCTTTTAACCAAAATATACTTACTCGGTTTTTGTGTGCATTCACTGAAGCGTAGCGGACTGTTCCTCGAAAACCAGCAACATTGCGAGGCTGAAGGGAGGCAACAGAAAACGTCAGAGACAGAGCTGGTTACAAAATCCCCTTTGCAGCTAACTCCTGAGAACTTTGTTGTACTGTCATTCCATTTGTACCCAAGGGATATAAAGCTCTTATTTCCTTCATCTGCTCTAGCAGCCAGCTAAACAGACAGCATACTCCAATTCTGCATTTCTAGAAAAGCTTATTTTTACAGAGAGGGCAAGATGGTTACAGCGATAGGTTAGAAGCATGATAGTGTAGGCACAGAACTAAGAACATTATCCAAGATAGTGTAGGCACAGAGCTAAGAACATTATCCAAGATCCTATTTTCCTTTTTAAACTCCAGGTAAAGGGGAAAACTAGTGAAGAAGTGCAAGAGCAAAGCTGATCCACATGAGCTAAGCAAAGCAAAGCTTGAGGACAGCTTGGTAAGGCTAGTTGACCATACACATTTGCTGACACTGCTTGTCAACATCCTTTGTAAGATTTGAACTAATTATGAACCTCTGCCTTGCATATTCTTCCTAGTATATCCACATCATGTATCTTTATTTTCTCTTTCTTTCATTCTCTTGCTTTTCATGTTCTTAGGAAGCAAAGGCTTGATACAATGGCCTTGGCAAGAAGGCAGTTCTGCCAGTGTTCCTCTGAGCTGAAGGCTTTCTGGGTGCTGAGCAACACTTCCAACTCTTTCTGTTACTGCCTTCACAAGAACATGAGATCCTGTGAGCTTCCTTACTGAAGATATCACTACTCTGAAACATATGCATCTAAATAATGACATCCACCAAATCCTTTTAGCTTCACTAGACTCACCAGACTTAAGAGTAATGGTTTCAAAATTCATTTGGCAAAACTAGGTTCAGGTCCAGACATCTTCCATGGTGAGATTAAATTTAGGCCAAGAACTGAACTTACTCATAATTAAGATGTTACTCTTGCAGAAATCTGAGAAGCATCTCTAATTGGATAATTGGTCCCACACTGGACAGTTGCTTCATGTTTGCTCTTTCAGCTGTGCCTATGCTTTCAGAACTAAGCCTAAACCTCCTCTTTTATTCTAGGGCATCCTTCTGTCAGCTTAAAAACACACAATTTACTTGCTTCCTTTTGAGTACAAGAGAAGTGGCTCTGAGCTTCAATATTCTCAGAAAGAAGAAAGCTTTACAATCTTTTTAAACAGGTCCACCAACACCCTGCCACTATACAAATGAGTAGTATATGACACAGCACTTCAGTTACAATGATTTCAAGCTAAAAAAGCTACAAGTCCCTTATGTTAAACAAATACTCCACAAGGTGAACCCATATGCATATCCCATGCACTTAATACAGCATTTAATCATGCAGTACACCAGCCTGAGAAATAAACTATTTATTTAGCAGCAGGAAATAGCTGAGATACATGGTCATGAATACAGCATCTCACTGCTCCCAGAGCTTACATTTAGAATTCCCACCAACAAAGGACTGCACAACATTTTTCATAAATTCAGTGAATTCACTGATACGAGTTCCTGAAAAGCATAATACTGATCACCAGAGTCATCTCTTGGATTCAGCCATCACCGTAAATGTCCTCTAAATATTCAAAAGCAAGAGGACATTCCTCTCTTCCATTATGAGTGGAAGTCAGTGTGTTTAGGTACTTTTAATGTGCCATGAAAACTGAGTATCTTGGAACAACTTTGGTGTTAATCCGTAATGTTTTCAGAACAAATATTGTCCCATATTTGCACTCCCTGAGAGTTTGTCTTTCATGTTCTTCCTCTTCTTCAGCGTCATCTGTTAACAACCATGTAAATACTGAACCAAGTCCCACATGTGCTGGTTTCAGTATTGCTGGCAATTTCTCCAAAAATCTTTGTAGATCAATACTTACTATTTCTGGCAGACAGGCTATCTTTGCAGTCTTTAAATAGATCTATTCTAAAGCCAGCTCTAGGCAGTTTGCAGATATAATCCCCTTCTCTTTCACAAACAAACCAAAAGCACAGCCATCTTTTAACTGTCCATCTGTCCCACAGCCAGCACAACACTGTTCACTGATCCCAAAGGTCTCTCTCTCCAATCCTCACTCATGAGGTACCTCAACAAAGAGAGAGCACTGTGACTGAGCAAGACATTGTGATTGTTTTTACAGGATCTTTAGAACTTTAATCAAAATAGGCAGATGCTGTGTTAACAGTACCTATTTCTCATAGAGGTTTCACCTCTAACCATATTTGACTGTCCTGCTAGTCACAAGGCAATTAGTCATGCCTTTTGACTATGTCACTAATCAAATATTTCCATGGCTGTGGAGATACTTTGTTTTACATCCAAACAAATAGCTCCAGCCTGAGCATTTATCATAGCACAATTCATATACCCAAATTTATTGACTTTTCTTGTGAATTCATCAACACTAATTTTCCAGATGACTTCTTTACACACTTCACTGCTTCCAGTTAACAAATTTCACCACACCACTGCATTGCCCATCAGCAGAAAATAGCCTGGATAAAGCATCCTTGCTGCCCAGAGCACACCATGTCTCACACAGAACCAAAATTGTAATTGTTAGAAGTTTCAGATGATTGAATCATATATAATCCAATTGATTTGAATTCCCAAAATGAGAAGAAGGTAATAAGGTAGCAAGCTGAAATACAATTTTAAACCATACATGATTTATTTTTTAATTTTTTCCACATCAGTATTACTCTCAAAAACATTACTCAGGGTAAAGTATATCTCTTCCTGAATTCCGATTGTGTCTCACACAAAGCTAAAGTGATTTATTACGCAGACCTGTCAGTGAGATAACAGAGATATAAACTATATTGAATTGTGATAGAAGCTTGCTTTAAAATGAGTTTTAGCTTGGAAGAGTGTGTTAGATCACTACGACAGAGCAAAAATTACACTCTGTGTTCCTTGCAATATATTGGCCATGTATATTGCCTCACAGACAAAGACAGAATTAGGTAACAAAATCCTGTACACATGGAATGTGTGGTTCCAAACTGTGCTCTTTTGCACCCATCTGCTTTTCATCATTCTCCAGTTCAAACACTCTCTATTATCTGTACTTTAAGTGCCAACAGTGTCTCCTTTATGATTCATGAGGGGACTGTCTTTCCTGTACGTGCTTCCTTTGCTTCAGGAGTGCTCATATTTTCTCAGTCTGAATCCTGGCTCCTTACACCACATTCATGCACAGAGATTGAAATTTTTCCTCTTGCCACACTGATTTCTGTATTGATATTTTGAATGCCCTGGTGTCCAGCTTTCCTCTTAAAAAATTAGATTTGGATGCCAGTACTTTCCTCCTGCTGTTTCTTACGCCTGTGTACTCTCATAGAATATGATGGCTGGTTCCCCCCCAACTTTCTAGAAGCCTGTGCAAACACCTCACAAGACTGACCACCTCTGACCCAGGAGGCCTGCTGTCATCTAGGATCATTGACCCACCTCTCCTGGAAACAGGAAAAGGACTTCCAGCAGTAAGAAAATGAAAAGAATGTTAGTGTAGATCAAAGAGAAGGTGGTAAGGGGAGAGAGAAAATGCCGCAGATCATGGGAAGCACTTGGAGATACACTTCGGATTGAAATGCCTTGTTGATAAAGTCATAATAAGCAGGAAAAGTGAAAGGAAGCTTTAACTGAACTGAGAGGAAGTATCTCTGTGGCTTCTAGGAATAATCTCCTGCTTCCATCAATTATGCTCATGGGAAGATGCTAGTATATGCATCTCCACCTCTCTTGTCGAGACAAAATCTGCAATGCTTTTATGAGTTTTGACTTGCTAATTTCAACAGCAGTATGTTGAAGAATCATTAATGACAGCAGCTTATTTTGTCCCAAAATAAGGGACAGAGTCAGAAATGAACAGAGGAAGCTGGAGCCAAAAATATAAGATGAGAGAACTCTCCTCCCCTTATCTCTGAAACCACAAAAATGACAAAATCAGAGTCTGGCACCACCAAATGTCTGCCAGCCCCTCAGAATCCCAAGTGTTCTAGGCCTCCTCAACACATTTTGGTAGCTGTCACGATCCTGCAGAAAAACAAACATATCATGAGGGAAAAAAGAAAACCAGGTGTAATTTGGATTTCCATATATAACAAAAGCACAAAACAAAATGAAAACCCAGAAGCATGGTGATGGCTCACTCACAACTCATAGCAGAGATGGTTACGAGCAGCGGATGGGAAGCCAACGCATCAAACACAGCCTCAAAAGAAGAGCCCAAAAGAACTGTAAAACAGAGAAAAACCCAAAGAAAAACATGATAAAAAACAACAAAATGTGGAAAAAAATTAAACATAAATGAATTAAAAAACAATTTCATATTGTATCCCTCCAGAAACCTGGGTCTCTTGTTTAGCTGTTACCATCTCCCAGCATCCTTCCCAGAGCCGTTGGCTCATGCTGTATTTAGTTTCAATTAGACACAAAGCGTTGGGTGAGCCTGTGTGGATTGTGAGCCCTCTGCAAAGTGGTGAGAGGGGTCCCTCTAGAGACTAATCTCCCTCTGCTCACATAACATACCTAATAGTATAACGAGAGGAATTGAGAGCAGAGATGCATGTTGCCTAACCACAGTTGTATTGTTCTTCTTTTTTAAATTACCTTGCTTACACCCTTCTTCTTTCTTCTGTCATGTTGATCTAGTAACCAGGAGAGTCTTTCTTATCTTTTCTCCTTTTCACCCAGAGAAAATACTAACATCAGTGCATACATTTCCAAAAATGAACATAGATGTCCCCTTTCCTGTTTAAATTGTGATGGGTTTGCACCGCAATATTTGGCTTTTTCTGCAGCCACCACCTTGCTTTCTCACCAGCAATCTCAGTACAATCATTGGCGTGCCAACTTTACAGGCTTAATAGCCTTCTACTCATATTTCCCTAGAAAAAGACTCAAAGTTTTCAATGGATTTTAAGATCAGAAAAGACCAAGTAATAATTATGGTCTTTCTAAACAGAGTGTGCCAAGTGTCTCATCATATAGTTCCTGTGCCAGAACTGGAGATGAGGATGACTTTCTCACATTGGAAACAGGAGTAAGAATGATTTTTTTTTTTTTAAATCAAGACCTTATTCCAGCTGTAATCATATTATTCAATTATAATTTGATTTTTAACAAGAGAATTTTGACCTTAGAGCCATACTTGCTTGCATGCATGGTCCAACAGGGGAACAAGTACAACAGAATGTCCTCATGAAAAGCATGGAGAGTACAAAGAAAGGTAAGTTTTTCATGTGATCTAAGACAGAACAGGAAACCACTGACACTGAAATGTTTTGAAGAGTGTTATAGTGTGTTAGTCACATCTCATTTGTGATTTTTTTGTGCATTTGTGATAATGCTTTCCTGGAATCAGACAGAGAAAACAGCCCCTTTCTACCAGAAGGAAAAAGACAAAAGATAGTTGTAGCAGTAACTGAGATGCAGCAGAGTTAAGACCAAATCTCTCCACCCATTGGACAGGCATGGAAACCACACCTCTCCACTTTCCAGAGAACATCCTCACCCCTAAGCCACAGGGTGCTTTGAGATGCAATTCTAAGAACACCCATCCTGGAAAGGATCCCTTTTGCACTGAATAATCGAGTATTTACTATAAAGGGAGAGAAGGTGTATGACAGGCAGTCTGTAACCTGGCAGCAAATGCACTTACCTGATGGAGGGGAGACTTGACCTGCCTTCCAATTCAACATGCATCTGCTCAGCAAGTGAAGCCCCTGTTACCTCACCACTGGACACACTAATAATTTTCTGTTCCTCTCTCTATAGTCCAGTGAGAAAAAATAATCAGAGCTTCAAGTGGAACAGTATCAACCAGAAGGAATGACACACTCAGATGTACTGTGGTATGGCAGTAAAGATGCTCATAAATGGAAAATCCATCTCAGTTCTCCGCAGGCATATATGGAATTTGAGCCTGAGCTGTCTCAGAATGTGAACTCTGTTCTCAAGTTCCACAATGAAAGTAACAATGACAACAATTATATAACTTATATGATCATCTGTTTTATAACTAACCCATTCCCACTGAAACAGCATTTCTATAATATATTACATGTGTAATATTAAAAGACATAAGTGTATTTTTAATTTTGTTTCCTCATCTCTGTGTGAACCCACATGGTTATGTTGTGTTTTCTCCAACTACCTTTCAATAACAGAAAGTTCGAGACAAAAATTATATCCCAAATACTACAGCTTCACAAAACTGGCTACTCTACTGCAAAATATTTGTCTCCTACATAACATTACAACTTTACATATATTTCAAGTACAAAGTAAGTATAAAAACTAATGAGTGTCTATGTTTGAATGTTTGGGGCCTTAGGATGCAGGGGTTAGTATCTTTTGTGGTATTTTATAGCTTATTTTCCTTTGAGAAGGAAAAACTACTTAATAGAAAAATATACCTTTCTATCCTGTTCTAGTTCCTTGTTCACTGCTGCAAAGTTCATCTTTAACACTACAGACAGACATTTGGAAAATAAATACCCTTTTCTCAATCAGAGGGCACATTTCTGCAGCTTTCACCATGCCCATCTAAAGAGACTATGCCCTTCCCTGCCTACAGCATCTTCTTTCTGCCCACTGGCTCACAGAGCCGCCCTCGCACATGTACAGTACCTTCAGCTCGGCACTGCAAACTACTGCAGTGCAGTCTGAGCCACGAGGAGATCCAGATCTAATCAATGGGCTGCAGCTAGCTAAGCTAAAAAAATGCTTGCTGGGCACAATAGCTGAGTGTCAGATCCTGCAACGGGAGAGAGACTCCAGGAAAAAACATAGCTGACCCTCTATTTTCCAATAAATAATTAAAGACCTCACTGCTAAACTCTTGACCACTTTCAATTAATATTTGTGGAGCCAGAGGGAATATATTTGTGAAAGTAGTGCAGCATCACAGACAGAGGAATCGTACTGCACATTACTGACAAATGTAGCAGGCTTGAACAAAGACCAGGAATGATCAAGGAGCTATTCTCCAAAACCTGATGCACATTAGCACGGAAGACTTTCATGGCTCAGCACAGCTCCACTATACAAGCATATGTTGTTCATCACACATCTGTACAACAACATTTATGTCTATTTTCCCCTCCAAATACAATTTTCCTACTCAGCTTTAGTTTCTTACATTAAATACATCCTGCTAGTCCAGCTCTTGTGCTGTAAAAATCAATGCAAGATGAAAATTTTGATGTGCACTTTCAATAGAAGTTAATTCCACAAATTTAAAAATCCACAACTTTTTTATTCATTCCCCAGTTTCTTAGCTCTGTTGACTTCAGATGCACATCAGCACTGTTTATGCTGCTGCATGGCAAAGGTAGGCTGTACAACCAGGACATCACAGTGACTAAACCTGTTCATGGCTCTATCTAAACCATGGCAGAAGGTTGCATCTAGGGAAAATATTCTGTAGCATCAAGGTCTCAATTATCAGTGCTACCCCTGAGTTCAGAGGCCACAGTGAACTGTGAAATTAGAAATATTCTCCTCTTGCCCCAACACACATGATAAGCAACACTTTTTATCTACACACAATCTTACCTGCCATTTTATAGTGTTCCCCAGCTCCCATTTTCTATAGGCAGCTCTTACCTTTCTCACAGCACACTCTATCCCATCACTGCTATTAGGTCTCTGACCTGCATATGTGTGATGTATTACTGTTTCCAATGAGTGCTTATTACCTGTGTCAGCAAGTGATGCCCCATGAATCCCTTTATTGGATTAAATTCATCACCCATTTCACTGGCTAACTTGTTTCTATGTTACCAAAGAGAATCAAGGCTCTATCATCCACTTTTCAAGACTTTATAGTATTTTATAGACTTATATAAAATTTATTTTATTTGTCTTCTTGCTCAGGTTATAATTGTAATCTTTTTCATCCCTCTTTAGGTGAGGTTGTCATTACTGTATTCTGTATATTGTTTAGAGTTAGATGGGTTGCATCTGGTTCATCATCAACTCTTACCTCACCTAGATTTGCACAAAGGCACCAATAAATCTTTCATTAGCCTATTCAATATGGACCATAAGAATACTTGATGCATCTGGTAATCTGCCTCTGGTCCTAAAGAAGGTGCTTCTGGATATCCTACAGGTAGGGTTTGTGTAGTTGGTCACAAGCAGTCTCACATTCTGACATGTGCAATACTAATCTTTATAATGTTTTTTCTGACCCTGCGCATCAGAACAATACTTTGAAGCCTCCAAAAGAACAAAATCTATTAAAATGTGGTTCACTTGAATGTACATAGAAGAAGTCCACACAGCTTTTCTAAAAAGAAAATACTGGATCTTAACAGTATACTGTACAGAATTTGTGCATATAGACAAGGGCCTAAGCAGTTCTCAACACACAACAGACGCCAAATGGCTACATGACTGATGCACATCTGCTTTACCTGTCCAAAGGAGTAATTATCAAAATTATCAAAAACTGTCAGTATCAAGTAATGAGACTATTGAGAACAGCTGAGTTCCCCTGGTTGCTAATAGAGAAAAAATTGCTAATGTTTCTTTAACCATCTTCTGGCTTCAACCATCTCATGTCTTTGTAGTGCAGGAGACTACACAATCCAGGAGATTTTGCAACATCTGGCAAGGGGCAAGTGGTCAGGCTGTTCCCAGGAAAACAAATATGTGCAAGAACAGCTTTTCCCCAAAGAGTAGCATTTGTGCTAATATTAGCATCCTACCTAAGGCAGATCAGTTTTGTTTTCCTAGAAGCACAGAAAAAACTCAGAATCAGAATAAATTAGCTTAAGTTAAGCTAATTGGTCCATTACATTTACAAATGCCAAGCACCCAAGTTGAACTATCAAGAAGCTAGACCCTGTAAAAACACAGGAACCAAATAAATACTACCTATCAGAAGCTTAGCAGAGTAAGAGCTCCCCAGGTAAAAGCTACTGTGGTAGCCCTTCAAAGAGAGTTTGTAAAGTCTGAGTGGTAACAGGTGATTATGGAGGCATTAATACTCAATATAGATCACAGACAATAGAAATGATCCCACCTCAAAGCTTTAAACAATCTCCAGAAAATCAGAATGAGACCCTATAGATGACAGTCTATCCTATCTGCTTACTAAGGTGCTCCCTGTATTTTCATATCAAAAAATATTCACACTCTTTGGCATCAAGAAATTACACATAAAAAGGTAAATACATAAACTCAGTGCCAACACAGCTTTCTAGACAATTTTGCCCCATAGAGTCATTGGTTTTTCCCATTTTCAAAATCAATAGTGTTTTCAAAACAGAAAATGATAAAAAAATAAGAAAGCAAAAGGTAAGCTAAAAAAAGAAAAAGGCAGGCCTAAAGGTCAGGCCTATTTTACCTGTATTCAGAATTTTCCTGAAAAGCTGACAGCCAAGACTGTGATTATGAATCTCAGAGGATATGAAAACAGCAAACGCTTTTTACAGTATTATTCATAAAGTATGACAAAAGTTCTGAAACTGTAGAAAACTGCGAAGAACCTATTGGTCATGCTTTCAGAAAAAAGTGAGCTCCTCCCTTATGCATATTTTGTACAGTATCTCATAATCACATCACAAAAAAATCCTAGGCTTAGAATGATCACACCATGACTTTGGGAATAGTATTCTTCCTGGATGAAGGTAATGAAAGAGAATGAAGAAGATTCTACCTTTCTGGCTTGAAACAATCCCTTCGTTGATATAAAGGATAAAGATCTTAATGAAAAGAAGAAAAAAACCCTAGAAATTCCCCCCCCCCCCATCAATCTCATTTTACTTGTCTTTACATTGTGTTTCACCTGCATCTCTTTCCTAATCCTCAGTGCAGTATTTAGGTAGCAGTCACAGCACCCTTCTCCAGACAAAGGACTCAGTTCTACAAATTGGACTCAACAGCGGCATTAGGCAGCAGGAACACAAAAGGATTGGACAGCCCTGTGACTATTATGTACTTATATATTTTTGTTATGGTTTTTTGTCAAAAAGCCTCATCACCTGAAGTGTGTACATTAGGTATATAAGAATTTACCCCACATGATCCTCCCACACCACAAACAAAATGAGACTTTTTTCCAATCTCAGCAAAGCAATCTCCCTTTCCTCTGGAGATCCCGATGGCTTTTTTTTTCAGGAAAGGATTATGGGTCATTAGTGCAAGGTCCATCCGTGGTAAGTCAGCAACCACCCATCAGAACAGCCAGAATTAAGACTGACTTTTCTCAGTCTTCCATCATAACAAACCCTGACCTCACCCATACCAACCCAAGCAGGATAGAGCTTGTGACACAAAGCTGAAGAATCTTTTGCTCTGAAAAACAACACAGCTGGATGTAGTGATGTCTCCAAAATCAGGGCCTAGGTGTATTCTCTAAGGATGTAATTAAATAAAAGCAAAGTGATTATAAATTAGTGAGAGAAAGGAGGAAATGGGAGACTATTTTGTAAAGAACAAACAGTGTTCAAACAACAGTATTTGAAATACAGATCTGAAACGTAGTTGCTTCACTGATAAGCTAAGTGAAAAGAAGAAATTTTGCAGAAATCCAAGTGCCATTTTCAAACCCTAATGTGCTAATGTGCTTCAAACCCTAATTCTGACTGGAGAATGAGGCAAAGAGTAAGGCTGCATTTTTAAAAGGGCAGTATAGAAAAGTGTAACACCTGGACTAAACAGCTTTGCCAAGGAAGATCATCAGTATGCAGTTTGTTTCTTTTAGGACTAAGATGCAGACACAATGTAGTCCCATCGACAGCTAAAAAGAAAAGACTTGCAATGTCCAACTGAAAATATTTTTTAAGAAAAAGTAGAAAAAAACAGAAGAAAACTCCACATGCGTTCACAAAATCTGCTCGCTCATCTTTGCTTTCTTCTCACTCCTCAACCATATCCTGCACTATGGACACTCTGAATTTAGCTCTCACATTGTGCAGATGTTCTGGAACAACAACTATCATGCAGATTGAAAAGATGTGCAGATGAAAAAGCATAAGCCTGGGATGACAGAGAGGTTGTCTGAGCCCTCCCTGCTTGAGCTGTGTTACAAAACAAATTG
The DNA here is from genome assembly GCA_013400935.1 of Turnix velox. Classification (NCBI taxonomy): domain Eukaryota; kingdom Metazoa; phylum Chordata; class Aves; order Charadriiformes; family Turnicidae; genus Turnix; species Turnix velox. The sequence goes on from VZTY01003622.1 coordinate 63,136, forward strand.
AGGAATGTTCTGAGTATCTAAAGTTTCATATATCCCAGAAAACACAGTGCTGGTAAAAGGACTGAAGATAACACAACACCCTTACCTCCCCACCAAGCAGGCATGCTCCAGTGTTCCTGCTCAGAAATCTGCATAATACAGAGCCAGGCAAGGGCAAGTACAGAAGTACTGGTTGCAGTTCACAGTAAGCTTAGCTACAATTTTTTCAAAAAAAAAGCTTTAAGAACATGTCAGGCTGGTTCCCTGGATTACAGAGAACTTAATTAGACCAGTCCTCTACAGAAGTTACATGGCCAGCAATGGGCCCACCCTCTTTGCTTGGTCATAGTGTACTCAGCAAGTACTCCAAGCCTGTGGAAAACTTGATTAGCCTAAGGAAAAAAAAAGCACACACCTTGTAAGACACAAGAAAGCATCCCTCCTTAGATTCCCAACTCAGCTGAAGTCACTTGCTGCTTCTCACCTTACAGAAAATGCAGTCCAATATAATCACCAAATGTAACAACCACAAAACAAAACCACAAAACAAACAAAATCACAGAACCTTCCCATGGGTAAGCAGTTGCAAAAGTGGAAAAACAATGGTTAAAATTTACTTACTGGCCGGACTTCACCAGTGGTGTTGGTATACTGACGGGCCAACCCAAAGTCTAACATGTAGCACTTCCTATACGTTGAAGGCAAGCGGCCCATGGCAAAATTGGACTAGACAAAGAGAAAAAAAAACCAATTTGGTACCATCAACTGGGGTAGGAGTGGCTATTTGTTAACAAAACTTGGCCAGATAGACTAATGTGCCTCTGGTGGAAACATAAGTCAAAGTGAACAATTTTATGATGCATCTTAAACATCATGATTAGAAAATCATAGCAATGTGAAGAAGTTCATTTTGCAGATAAGTGACTGTGGAGTCTCAAAATAACTAAAGTTCACATTAGCTTAGCTAAATTTCAGCTGCTATGAGGAAGAGCTACATTTAACACTAGTAGCTCTGCAGTGAGACCTCCATCACTTGCATAACAGGCTGGAGTTACTGTAGACAAATGCTTCTGTTCGTGGCTCAGCAGCTCATGCATTATTCTGCCCTAACTCCAAGAATCTTCATCCTCTGAACTGAATCACTTAAACTTATTTGAACATTCACATACCTAAAACCCACTATGTTTGATTCTTAGTAAATAAACTGAGAACAAGCAAGTGGAGCAGTTATTTTTTTTTAAACTCCCATTTTAAGTTAGAACCTTTACCATAATGGATGGCTGTCAAAGGATTTGTGGCCTGTCACATTAGTGACTGATTTTCAGATGAATTTGATCAACCACATCCAGCTGATTATGAAAGCAGCAAATTATTTTTGCTGGAGTCAAAATGGTCCCAGGTACGGAGTAAAAACAAGTGCTCATGTTAATTAGGTAAGAGTTATAGGAAAAAGGACTAACTCCTACAGTGAGACTTGGAATTACTGTGCCTCAACTAGGCAGATGACTGTGTTTCTGACACTGGAAAATGTACTCAATTTTTTTGGCATTTGCTCAGAAAGCATAAAGAGGATTATTTAGCCAAGTCAAAAATTAAATAGCATTTATTCAAGTGATCGGTCAAAGAGCATGACCTACTTTGTGGAACCCTTTTACAGTAATAATTGGTTGGACTTCAAATGGTTCAAAATTAGATTGCTTTGTCACATGATCTTTACTGGTAGAAGTATGACTGACAGCTACTGTAGCCTCTATGGAATAACCTCTAGTTTGCTTTGCCATTAAAAGAATGACAGTTTTCCTTTAATATTTTGTATTTATAGAAAATAGTTAATATGCTAGACATCAGGAGTGTGCAAGGGGGCCTAAAGGCCTCCACTGAGATCTGCCCATATTCAGGCTGCCTATATTGAGTCAAGCAGAACAGACAGACATAAAACACAAAAACAAATTTCCAAAACAACATACAGGCTTGATGTCACGATGCAGGAATCCCACGGAGTGAATGGCTTCTATTGATTCCAGAATTTGTTTGCCTAATCGCAGCGTTGTGCTCAGCGTGAAAGTCCCTCGAGGCTGACTCCTTCGGAGATCTGCAAGATTTCGGCCCTGAAACAATCAATACAACACTTACGACGTTAAAACACAGCATTTCACAGCTCCAAGTTCTAATGTATGTACATCCTCTAGAAAACAAAAATGCTAATCACACATGTGTTCACTTTCTGTCTACTTTATTTCTTCTGTATGATTTTCTAATACTTCCCTTTAACTCTTAAGTGATGTCTTAAAGTGATAAGACAGCATCAGTCTGTTATCTTGGGAAGTCAGATGAGGAACTATTTGGGAAATAGGCATGGCATGGACAGCAGTGTGTCACACTAAGTGGGCCTGGCCAGCATCTCCTCACTCTTAAAACCAGACTATATAGAAGCTGATTAAAGAACAATTTTGATTTTTCTCTGAGCCATCTACAAACTAAAGCAGTGCAAATGTAAGTGGGTCACAGGGACATTACATATGGCTCACAGAAGCAGTTTTGTCAGAAACTCCCCAGTACACAACTGTCTGGCACAAGCTCAAGTCAGCATCGTTGTGGCAATGTCAAAAGGGGGGAAGCTGTCTGTCAAGAGGACCATATTGCAAATCAGGAGAGGAAGATCACAGAATCACAGAATGTCAGGGATGGGAAGGGACCTCAAGAGATCATCTAGTCCAATCCCCCTGCCAGAGCAGGAACACCTAGATAAGGTCACACAGGAACACATCCAGACGGTTTCTGAGTATTTTCCGAGGAGACTCCACAGCCTCTCTGGGCAGCCTATTCCAGTGTTCTGTCACACCCATCATGAAAAAGTTTTGTCTTGTATTTCTGACGAACTTCCTATCATCCAGCTTTCACCCATCTCCCATACACTTCAAAAGAATTGAAAGTTTATTTATAAAAAGTATTAGGGTCTGCATGTGCCTGTTTTATTCCATTCACTAATTAAAAATAACCTTCCTATATATGCAGCCGCTTACTTCTCATTACTTAGTGCTTCAGTTTTCTCACTTTCCCTCAGAATCTTATGTCACTCAAATTATGCATAAAGGAACTTGACATGGGATGTAAGCTCTCCGGGAGAAGGGTAGGCTTGTATTGTGTTGTATAATCATATAGTGCTTTGCACAGCAAAGCCCTGATAATACAAATAGCAAGAAGGATAGGATAAGATCTAACTATATATGTTTTTTTGGTGTATTTTCATGCTGAACCATGCAGCTCCTGCTGTTATTGTGGCTTGTGTAGACACTCACGTAAGACTTCAGCCAGCTAAATCTAATGGGATTAGTTAGCTGTCCAGCAGTACAGTCACCATGAGCCAGCTGTCCAGGTGTTTACCCACAATGACTTAGTATCAGCAGTGTTCAAACAGGAGAAAATACTTTCACATCAGAAGCCAAGCTACCGCTGAGCTTGGTAGAGATGAGATCCAGAGATCATTCACGATCACAGAGAGGGCTGTGCTGCTGCGGTGATCCCACAGGCTCTCACAGCTCTCTGAGACAACACATGTATCTTGAGTGCTGCATCACAGAGCTCAGACGGAGATATTTCAAACAGTTGCCATTTCTTCAGTGTTGTGGGTAACTCCTGTGAGCATTCTGAATTGTGTGCTTTCTCAGAAAATTGAAAGAAAGCCATCTTAAACAGAAAAGCAGAGCTATGAAATATCTTCGTACGTCTTGACAATTGGACTTTACAGTAGGGATGTCACAGCAACATTATCCCTTTGCACTGTCTCCCATTCCACCCATTTTTGATGTACAGTGAAGTCTCTTTACCAGTGCTTGGCCTGATTGTCTCAGTGTAAATCCTCCTCTATGATTCCATCTCTATGGGAGAAAGGGAAGATGGGAAGCAGAGAACTCACCTGAAGCTGCATGACAACGTAATTGAATTTTTCATTCCTTCCACAGCCAATAAATCTGCAAACATGATCCTTCCCTGAAAAGAAACAGAAATATACAGAATGGAACATAACAACCCTGTGATCACAATTTTTTAGAAAAATTGTTTTTGTTCAAGGGCTTGAACAAAAGTGGCTTCAGGCAGGGAGTTTTGCTGATTTTGTTTCTACTTCTCAGTCTTGTAGTTCAGGAGAGTATTGACAAACAAGAAAACTGCCTGCAAAGTAGCCATGAGTGGAAATCAGAGAGAGAGAGATCCTCAAAGTAACACAGGACCAGTGAGAGGCTTGACATAAAAAAGAAATTCTTTACAGTGAGGGTGGTGAAACACTGGAACAGGTTGCCCAGAGAGGTTGTGGACACCCCCTCTCTGGAGGTGTTCAAGGCCAGGCTGGACATGGCACTGAGCAGCCTGATCTAGTGGGAGGAGTCCCTGCCTATAGCAGGGGGGTTGGAACTCGATGATCTTTAAGGTCCCTTCCAACCTGAACTATTCTATGATTCTGTGGCTCTATGAGAGTGTGACAAACTGCAGTTTATACCACCACCATGTACAAGCAAAAATGTCAAAACCACCACCATCCCTGAACTAAACCACAGGTAGCACAGATGACCACATAGTTTCACAGGTCCACTGGCAGCATGCTTAAGATCATTGGAATCACAGAATGGTTGGAGTTGGAAGGGACCTTAAAGGTCATCTAATATTAACAATGCTGCCATAGGCAGGGATGCCTCTCACTATACCAGGCTGTCCAAAGTCCTGTCCAACCTGGCCTCATACAGTTCCAGGGTTGTGGCATACAAACTTCTCTGGGCAATCTATCTCAGTGTCTTGGCACATGGACAGTAAAGTGTTTCTTCTTAATATCTAATCTAAATCTATTGTCTTTCAGTTTAAAACCCTTATCTCTCATCTTCTTACTACATTCCCTGATAAAGAGTCCCTCCTCATCTTTCCTGTAGGCCACCTTTAGGTACTGCAACACAGCTATAAGGTCTCCCAGAACCTTCTCTCAGGCTGAACAGCCCCAACTTTCTACCCGTCCTCCATCCCTCAGATCAACTTTCTGGGCTTTCTTTGGAGTTGCTCACAAAGGTCCATGTCCTTCTTATGTTGGTGGCTTCAGAGCTGGATGCTGTACTGCAGGTGCGGTCTTCTTTCTATCTTAAAATGGGCTCTGACTTGACCTGTTGGTCTCAGTAATTTAGGCTCTCCCTGGAGCAGCTCTCTCATGCACTATTTTACAACACAAGGAAAGGAAGAAGAAAGGGGGAGAAGGAAGATTATGCTGATTCCTGCATGAAAAGAAAGGACTATAAAAGCAGGCCACATTTAGAGGTGGTGCATATACAGCTAGCTGGTCATACAAATAGGATAAATGCTTGCAGTGTCAACTCCTCTGGTTTCCAAGGCTTTACTCATTTTTCATCTAAAGGAGGCATCAGGTTACAACTGTTTGCTCTCTCAGAGGATCACGTGCCATGCTGAAGTAGCAGATGGAGGTTGACAGTCAGGCGTGACTTAGGGATTCCTGCAGAGGCTAATCAGAATTATGAAGCCTACAAGAACAATCATGTTAATAAGCTCTTGTACAGCTATACTTTCCTTTAAGGTAGAAGGAAATATTCCTTGCATGTGCCCTTCTCAAGCATGAAGATCATAGCAGACAGGGCAACAAAGCATATTCTAACCTCAGAAAGTAAGAAAAGGTTAAAAAGAGGTTTTTCCATGGTATAGTTAATATGAGGATCCTCACAACCATTTTAATGCACTAACCACCAGATCACACTTGCTCCTTTACCACAATGGACAGCCACTCTGGTATTAGAGAAGATCAGAAGCCCATACTTTAGAAAATAAGTCCTTTATCTGTATTTGCTTAGCATTAAAACAAAGCTGTTAGATTCCAGCAAAGTAAAGGAAAAAGGCAAGAGATTATAAAGAGCTTTGGTCTGTTAACTAACTAATACAGGATGGAGGAATAAGTCTACCTGATGTTCATAAACACAGATGTGAGAAAAGTTTCAGAGAACACATGCTTTATTTTGTTTTGCACACATTAATTTTTCTAATAATTTAATTAAGGCAATGTTTTAATGTTCACCCATAAGAGAATATTCTTTCTACTACTGGTTTTAAACTAAATTAAGCATAATAACCTCCCATGTAACACTGCGTAAGAGATAAAATACTCCAGTTACTGAAATGGTCTTCACCATCCTTGTTCTGAAGGAACTTAAAATTTACAGTCATTACCATTTCCTCATGTATAAAAATAAATTCAAATATCTGGAATGCCCATCCTAGGATGGATACTCATCACATTCCACAGACATGATTAAAACATCCACATTAATACTTAAAAACTTTCACTACATGAAAAACTTTCATTACGCAGCAGTTTAAAAATTAAACTAGGATCCTTTTTTGAGTGTATTTTTCTACATGGATCAATTTCAAACTGCTAGAAACCAATATTCATTCTAATTTTCTACTAATTTCATTCTTAAATACTCCTAATGCATTTTCAATACAGCAATGAAACTAATCAAATAAATAGTAAGAAATAAACATCTGAAATTGTTGTTGCAATTTGAAGTGACTTTTTTTTTTGTAACTGACTCCATATTTCTTGCATTTCCAAACACAGAAAACAAATAACCCTCTTCTTCCCAAAGGAGTACAAGAATTTAATCTTTTGAATTTCTGTGAAATTTATTTTGATTCATCTCCATAAATGAGCTGTCTCATTGCTAACAGTCCACACAAAACACAGGAGGAACTTTTACTGCATAGATTATCATAAATCTCATCACAATTATTGTTGGTCTTATAACTGTTACCTTACTAGTTTTTGTATTTGTATGATTCTATGATTTTCTATGCAGTACAGGACCAACAGTGACAGAACAGTGAGGGTCCAGCAGCAGTCACCAAGTTGGCTGAGGGAAAAGGAGAATGTGACATTCACCAAAAATGCAAAGAACTGGATTTGCTCAGCCTTAGGAAGGCAGCAGAGAGGGATCCAACTGCTGTCTGGAGTCACTTTTCAGTGTCAAGAAGATGAAGCCTGATGTTTCATAGAGGTGTGCAGAGAGGCACTAGACATGAGCAGTGACATGGGAAATTTCCACTAGTTGCCATTTCTTCTTTAGCATGTGAGCGACCGAACCCTGACTAGGGGTCAGAGATGCTGTGAGATCTCCATCTTTGGAGATCATTCAGAACTTTACTAGGAGGGGCTTACCTGATTTCTGTTTGGTGAGGAGGATGTGCTGGAGATCTCCAGAGGCGCTCCCTGCCAGTCTAAATTATCCTCTGTATTTGAGTCAAACATTCATTTTTCTTTAAGGCCTGTCTCTTCTATCAACAGCAATCTCTGACCTCACTAATCAAAAACTCAGTTAAATTCCAGAATCATCAGATGAGTTTCTTCTTATTCAGTTAATCAAATCCAATGGTACATTGCTGGTCAAAAATAATCAGCATGGCACAGCCATGCAGCAGCCCAACCCTAAAGATATCTGTATAGGAAAAGCCCAAGTGCTTAGTGACATTACTTGCTTGAGCACATGGCATTGCAGGATCTGAATTACATGCAAGTTGTGGATATCTATCTGTACAATTGCCATCACAGGCATTTGGAAAGATGCAGCTGCTTCTCAGACTCTATGTTTTAATATACGTTTTACAGCTGTCCTCTTTCTTATTCACCTGTCAACATCAGTATCAACTTATCAGATTATCGTGGATTTAGTATTCTGAGGATAGTGAATTCTCTTCTGCAAAAATATTCTAAAGAAATGGAGGATCCATCAGGTCTAGAAAATGAAGAGAGTTATTTTCATAGTTTCTAACTTCACTTGAAAATGGTGTCTATTTGCAAAGCTTCCTTTGTAGGTAGCAAGTTTCATTTCTGGCCAGATAAACTAGCTGACTACAACAACTCAGCTGGTACAAAGAGTTCTGAACATGAAAGAAAACAAATTCTATGCTGTAGGCTTAAATAACTACATTATCCAATAGTTACCAACTAGGATTAATCAACTGAGTTAACTTTGCTAGTGCTTCAGTAATAAATGAATGAATTAATTTATACAACCAAAAGGCTGATCACCATCTTCTAATCAAACAATAAAAGGTAAAACTGTCTGACCTTGCATGGCATAATTTCCTCTATTTTCCCAAAACCACAAAAAACTTTGAGTGCTTGATAAAAGATCCCACACATGACAAGGCAGAATAGCAAAGGAGCAAGAATTTAAGAAAGTCCCCAAAGAAGTGTAGTTTAAATCCTCTTTCTTCTGTCCCATGTCCTCTGCCCCATTCATCAACACTATGCTTGACAAAGAAAACATGCATCCCAAATGTCAGTTCATTTGAAGACCCATATGATTCTTCCACGTGCAAAAATGCAGTGCTGGGAAAAGATGCTAGGGTTATATACAATGTCTGAATCTGCCACCCTGTGATAGCCTAAAATCCTGTCAAAGGTAATTTATCCTGATTTCCAGCCTTTACAGATAACTTGGTTACATCCATCTAGCAAAATACTGCAGAAAACATTTTAAACATGTCTACGAAAGTAAGAGAAACTAAGCAAAGAGAATTAAGGCACTACTTTAACATGAAAAACTTACATATGCAAAAAGAAAAGACTAGGACTGGCAAATAAGAAAGAACAAGCAAGGTCTCCTTTTCTTCTCTTATTTTGTTAGGAAACCCTTACCTGTCTAATCCCTGGCAGTAACCAAGGAACAAGCAATAAAGACCTGCTTCACTATCTGCCGTAATAAAATCAGGTACCCAAAAACTACAGTGCCTGAGACCAGGCTGCATCTTGCACATCTACTCAATATGCAGAAGATCTCTGCACTGCAGAATAAAATTAATCAGTCCTACACAATGAGATGGGTCACATCAAAAAGAAGGCATTACAAAGAAAACAGGACACGGAAGAGAATTTAGGATTATCTCACTGCTGTGTGAGGTCAAAGGCCTTGTGCCCTTATACCAGGGCAAAACTGGTGAATAAACAGTGCTCAGCACCAGAACAATCTGGCCATTTTAACTGACAATCCGACTGTTACACTGCCCCAAAGAGAATCCCAGCAAAGGAAACGGAATGCCATAGCCACATCCATATTTTTGGGAGCTTGTGCACACCTTCTAAGAGATCCTTTCGCACCATCCTAGTCTCACAAGCCCTCTGAGTTCTCCCAGAGAGACCTATCAAGAGTGGGTAAGGACAGGGAAAACATTTCTGAATTCAAAACATCTGCTGCTGGGCCTCACCCAGCTCCAGCTAAGCACCTACAGCAGACATGGTGTTTGGTTTGGCATGTAAAGATGGTTTTCACACTGCTCTGCCCAGCAACCTGAGAGCTAGAGAAAATAATCCACTGGATTTTATGAAGGATACTGGTTCCCTATTTCTGCAATTAAGGCTGCCGTTGGAAAAGCAGACTGACACTGAAGTAGATCAAGCCAAGCTCCTCAAAAGCTGTACAGAGAGATGGTGTGTTTTGATCAACCCTGAAGCACTCTGAGATGGGAGAGTCCAGACAGCATTTTACAGGTTCTCCTTTGCCAACTGAATGCTGCTCCACAGTAAATGCAGGATGGGGAAAAAAAGTCAGAGAGAGGAAGATTTCTTTGTCTGTACTCCAGAGGGTTAGAAAAGTACCGAAGAATTGTAAAAATATCTGCTTTTCCAGAAGTGACAGGACTCTTTTGTTTATGTGTTCAATGACAGAAAATCATTCCATTTTTTCTCACCATGATTTCAAAGAATAGAAATCTCTAGGTCCTGCTTTATTATAGATGTAAAGTTTTAAAGGAAGCTCCCATACTGCCTTAAGTCATCACACTTACCATGTTGGTGTGTGCACAGAGTAGCTCTGGGTCATAGAAACCTTTCTGAGCAAACAGACCCATAAGCTCCATTCCAGGTACACACTAAATAGTCCCCAAATCCTAAAGGAGACAGTCCAAACCAGCAACTGGTCTCTCAGACAGGGAGACTGGATTAAGACTAACAGAAAGGAAGATCCCCAAAACACACCGGGTTTATAGTGTAAAATACACAAGCCAAATTTGCTGGAGATCTATAGGCCTAAGCAATTGCTTCTATCCACTGACCTGCTGGTAATATACTACTCACTAATGTAAACATAGTGTAAGCAGGTGAAATACAGAAAACCCAGCAAAGGCTGTTCTTGCTCTCTGGATAATTAAATTGCTAATTCACTTATCCATACAGATCATATTTCCATTTGCTTTTTCATGTATGAGATCAAAAGGCCTGTCTACACAGAAGAACACTTGGAGACACAACTAAACCTGTATTCTTCTCTGCTGGAGACAAGTTGTATCTGCAGGGACCTTTTTGCTTCAATTTTACCAATGCAGCTTAGGCTTGGTTTCAAAATACTTCACTGCAAAGTATAAAAGCTCAGTAGGTTAAAATTATATGCAAATGGTACAATTATATGCAATCATTTTACTAAAGAGAATTTTACAGCAGTGACTAAGATAATAAAATGAGGGCTTGCAACAAAAATAGTATTCCTCTGACACAGAAGCTGTATTCATGCAGAAGTTCCCTATGCAGATGTCACAAGCAATTCCTGAAACAATTTTTGAATTTGTTATAGGCAAGATTTTTATTCTTAGGAGGTTAATTCTCTATTAGCTGTCCATAAAATAACTTTTCTTACTATCTTTTTTCATATTATTACTTTGATTTAAAATTTGTATACTTCCCAACTGCTTACATTTCTTATTGCTGTACACCATGAATTTTTAAATGTAATTTCCATATTGCTTGTTAATTATTGCACATTTTAGCAATAAATATGCATATAAGAATATATTACTGCAAAATTTTCTCTGATGTGTTTCTCTGGAATCTCTAGAGCAGCTAGCAGCCTTCTTCAAGGAAAGAAAACTTTCTGATCCTCCAGGTAAACTTAGTCCAGACTGCTTCTTCATCCATAGAAGGGACAGATAAGCAGAAATGGTGAGCAACTCTTCTAGTCAGGCCAAAAGGGTTGCTCAGGCTGGTACTGATAAATAGCAGAGGATTTCACCTACAGCAGGCAGTGAGGAAAAGCATGGTGCAATCTCAAGTGAAAGAGCGGTCCAAAGTTATAATCTTGAGTGGCCACTGGTTCTCATTCATCACATGGTGAGGATTTAGAAAGAAAGACTTGTTTTCAAATGGTGACCACTCATGGAAGAGGCCTGGTGTCAGACATTAGGGAGGGCACAGGTGTCCTTATGCAGCAAGGGCAGTAATACACATTGTGATACTGCTGTCAACATTACTAATGTTATACAAAAGAGAATACAATTTCCCTATTCCCCAAAGAAACAGCTTTGGTTCAACAGGGACAAGGCCCTGACAGAAGAGGGGAGCAACATAAGCCAAATAATGCTTGACAAAGATGAAATGTTGTGTTATAGTGCTCTCATTAGAATTGTCCATCCAGACACAATGTTCTGAGCCCTGCAAGCCCAACCTGAGCAAGGACATGCTCTACAGTCACTCTGTGTGACCAACAGGTTTTGATTTTCATTAAAATAGTCCACGGAAAGCAAAAAAAGAAAGCAGAAATTTTGCTGAAAACTTTATGGGCAAATAGCAAAAACAGGAGAACCGAGGTATTTGGCTCATAACCTGCTTTGCCAAGAAACTCTTGTAAGCTGACTTCTCAGTCATATTTCACTCAGAGCTCTAAAGGGCACCATTGCTGGTGCATTCCAGCTCCAGGTGAGGATAAGCCTTTGCAGGGTTGGTCAGAATATGACCTACAATACTTGCAATTAACAATGCAAGTCAAAAGGAGCTTTGCCTTTGGCAGAGTCATTAATATCTGAACAGGTAAAGAAAAGGCAGTACACAGAGAGAAAAATCAAATCAAGTAAGAGCAGAACAGAAGGAATCTATAGGGCATTTGAGAGATACTGAAGTGGCAGTGACCACACAAGTACCACAGAATCATTTATGTCAGAAGAGACCTTTGAGATTCTGTAATCCCCTCCCACTAGTCAAGCAGCAATAGGTTGTCCCTGGCCATATCCAGGGCTTTTAGTATCACCAAGGATGGAGACCCCAAAACCTCTCGGGTCAACATGTGACAGTGTTTGGTCACGTTTATAGCAAAAAAAGCACCACTTTCACAGCAAAAAATTACACAGTGTTATTAGAAGGCATAGAGACTCTCTGGAAGTGTCATTAACTGATTCGTTCTGCGGTTGTTCTGTGTGGACTGTCAGGGCAGAAAGGACATTGTGAAGGACCTGCAGCTGTGCTCCTTATCTGGCTATTCCACAGAGTGTCACAGAAAGTCTGACTGCTGGCAACAGCACACAGTCCAAATCAATCAGGAACTGCTGCGCTGAGAGGTTGGCTGCACCCAAACCAGGTCCTGAGGTAGGTCTACAGTTTGGGTAATGGTCAGCCCTCTCTATGCCAGTCAGCATGACAGCACTGTCTGTTGGTATTCTAATAGTCTGCTCTTCCCACTCAATTCAGAGCAGTTCCAAGCTTACAACCAAATTCAAAAATCCCCATTTTGCCCTCACTACACTGCTTTCAGACCTCAGCCACCTGCTCTACAGTTCTCTCTGAGCTCTATGCATCCAAGCCTTTTATAGATCAATAGCAACTTTCCTCTTAATGACCTGGGTTGATTTCTCCTTTGTTTTGATTGCTTTGCAGAGATGCTCAGCTGCATCTATTACAATATGGTATATTCAGAAAAAGCCTTATCAATCCTCCTCTTAGATGAGCTTAACTGTGGAAAACTATGTGACCTTTCAAAATAAATCACTGACTTTTACCCAGAGGCTATCTTTCACAAACATTGAGTTAATCCTGTTTCACAAGACTTGCAACAGTCTCCCCCTCTAATTCAAAAATTTGTCTGGAGATTTTGTGTAAGGGCAGAGCCATACATATGGACATAAAGGCACAACACTATCTCTGAAGCATGAGTCCTTGGGATAAAGACACTACTCACTGCTTCAGGAGAAGGTGTTTCCTCACCCCAAGTGAAAATCCTGCAAAAAGAAAAATACCTTCAAATGCAGACTGTACTACAAGATATAAACTGCACCCATCAATAGCTGACCTTGCCTTTATCCACATACAAAGGACTCCACCAAAGAGAAGTTCATTTCTTGAAATGCAGATTTGGAAATTCCTTGTCTACATCCTCCCCTAGCAAACAGTATTTAGAAGTCCCCTCACTGTTCCTTCAGCCAGGAAGAAATGCTGCAAGACTGCATCCTGTGGTGTTAAAACTGCATCTCTTCAGCATCGCAAAACCCTTTGGCATACTGCCTGACTTCTTTACCCCTAATGCATTCTTTACCCCTATTCTACTAGATCACTCCTGAGAATGACTGTGACTTTAAATATCAGGACAGGACATTTTAACTTTAAGCCTTATTTATAGTTTCATCTGAGCAAACAGGAAACAGCATCGTGGCATAAGGCAAATTACCCTTCAGTGTAATTTCTTAAGTGGGATCAGGGTTGGACATGACTCAAGGAAGGCTCCCATTCTGCTGCTTCCCCAGTCAGTTTGAAATCTGCTTCTAAGCTTTGCCAAGGTCAACTCAGAAATCAATGGTCCCAGGGCTGACTTCAACATCCATGCCAGTAGAATGCTAAGTAAGGGAAAATGCACGTATCATTCAAATTAACATAATTCAAAAATACCACTCCCAAAACTAAAAGATCTAAAATAATTTCATACTTTGTCTTCAGGACAGTCAGATACCTGAAAAATTAACTAATTTCCCATTTCCATACAATTGATGTTGTCCACTTTTTGCACTTTTGCATTTGACTTAGAGGCTCTGTCATTCTCACAGTATTATAGTTGCAAACATTCTCTTGGTCCTCTGGGAGGCCATCAGTTAATCTCATTTCTTAGTCCAACACTGCTTGCTCTATTCCTTATTTTCTCATCAGTATCACTAGATAGCACAGACCATCGTACCCATCGTTCAGTTTAAGATTCCTCCTTGTTGTTATATCCTGGCAGATGAGAATAGTCCCTGCAGCTGGAACACACTTGAGTATGACACTTTGCAGAATGTAATAACATTCTGAGTTGAACTACTTAATGTAACTTCATATACAGATGGAATCTGAAAATGATAAAAAGCATTTGCTACTTTGGATTCTAATTGTAAACACACAGAGTGACCTTTAGCACTTCCAAAGAGCTTTCTGCCTTACCTTGCAACTTTTTCAGGACAGCCACTTCCATCTTGAGAACTTGCTTGGGCTGCTGGGCTGATTCCACCTTCAAGGCCACATTCTCACGGGTCAGCAGATCCATCGCCTCATAGATCTCCCCAAAGCCACCACCACCAATCTTCTTCAACTAGAAAGGCACAATGAAGTTTGGTACAATGAAAGAGGAGACATCAAATTGGCTCACAGAGAGCCAGGCACTGTGTTCTTTACTGCTTAAGAAGAACAAACTCAGCTCCCAATCTGTGCTATGCCTGAATCCCTTCACTGCACAGCTAGGCAAAAATCCAGCTACCCACTTGAATGTGCTATGTATAAATTCTTTGCTGTGACAACAAAGAACAAGCCTGGCAAGTGATGACATGTGATACATTTAAAAGCAAATGATAAGACCTATTACCCTAGTGATGTTTTTGCCAAAGTTAAAGGAAAAACCCTTCAAGGACATAGTACCACCACTATCCAAATCATGGTAGATAAAAGCTGTCATTCAGTCTCAACAAACACATCTCTCTAGTAAGATGCAACCATGGTATTTGTAACTAATGCTTTCAAGAAATAAGTTAAATCAAGTATACACCTTATTCACAGGCTTTTAAATACAGCAAAAAGATCCAGTGAAATATTTTACAAGATACTTGACCTTCTCTGCTAGGAAGGTCTGCTCTTCAGTGCTGCATTTCAGGGAAGGGCCATCTGCATTATCACAAAACAGTTACACACATGCCACAAGTATAGCTCAATTGTTTCTCATTCTTTTTTTTTTTTTTTTTAATTTTAGACAACACCAAATGATGCTTTTTGTGTTTCTGACCAGATTTAAAGATTGTTTCACAATAGAAGGATATCACTGCTTGGAAATCAAGACAATTTTAACTGACATAAATTCAAAGCTGAAAATCTATAAGTTTCAGCGTATTTGATATACACCTACCAGTAGAGATAGATTGTCTGTCTGTTCTAGAGTAGCCACCCACTCAGAGAGCCAGCTGGGATCCTCTGCCTTTCCTGGAAGGCGATTCCTTGATTTTCCTTCTGCTGAGACTTGACAGCATATGCACATATGCATGCATGAGACAGACTCATAGTGTGTTGCAAGTGTCAATGTCTATGCCAGGAAAATTATTTTATATTTGTTTCTCTTAGATATATTTAAACCATACTATGCAACCCAGGAATAAATTAATGTTTACAACAGAGCTAGATCAGGGCTCCTTTGATCTGCTCAGTACTTTTTCACTGAGCCTAGCTGCAGCCATTCCCTTCAGCATTTTGTGTTCCCTTTGCTCACAACTGCTCAGGAAGCTCTGAACATTGCTTCTTTCCAATGGCAGCAATGACACTTGAAGTAAAGAAGTAGTTTAAGTCAGACAGTTAAACATGTATTTTACACGATGTTTAATGAGATTTAGATGACATTTTAGTGTCTTATGAACTACTGAAGGCCTGTCCACTTTGTGCATCTGTCCAGTCAGAGAAACAAAGGGCCATGCCACTCAATGGCAGGTTTATTTAATTTTTATAAGGTAACCTAAACACCTGCTTTTCTGCATCCCAAGTCAAGAAAAAACAGGTCTGAATGAAGAAGGTTATTTTTTTCATACTAAGAGCCTGACTATTGGCACTGAAGCTACTTCTTGATATCCCTTTGGGGGTTGCTGCCCGGAGTTGCCATTCTTCTCCTTTAACTTGTTATTTTTCCTCACAACCTGCCACTGGACAGAACAGGCACATTCCTACAGTAAACAGCCCAATAAGAAGGTCAGCACCACCAGCACAGTCCTGTTTTTTCTTGAAAATTCACCCTAAGTGAGCTGGCTATTAAAAATCTTTCCATCAAAACAGCATCCATACGATCAGCATAGCAACAAGATGCCAGCTAATACTCAGGATTTTGTATACAAGATCTTCTGATGCCTGATGTATGGATAACACAGAAGGAAAAAAAGAGAGGGACAGTAAAAGCTGCAGAAGGCAAAAGGTTTAGTTTGATTTGTAAGGACTCTCAGGAAGATTAAAGAAGTCTCAGTGGATGATAGAATAAGCATAAGTCAATGTTAATAAATATAACACAACACGACTTTCTGGAGAAGAAACATAGGCTACCAGAATATCACATAGAGTTTGAAATTTGAGAAATAGATCTGGGAAGAGATATTTCTGAGCCAGCACAGATGCAAACAGTGATTCTCCATTCACTGGCTTTAACAGGGACAGCACCCATGTCCAACACTGTTGTCAAAATACAAAGGTACCAGAATATAAATGGAACAACACAGTAACACGATTAGGATAGAAGTAGTATTAGGATCTGTAAGAAGGTCTACTCATGTACAAATCACCTCATCTCTCCCTGAGGCAGGAGTGATTTATGTCAGGATTAAAAGAATGACCAAGAGCCTGAAAAAACTAAGGACAGAAGAGGACTGCTACCCCAGAAAAAGCAAAAGAACATGTGCATTAGAGAAGCACATAGAGAAGTCATTGAGTCTGCTCACTTGGGAAAACAAGTAAATGGGAGTACCTATATAAATCTACAGAGCAAAAAGTGCAAGTCAAAATAAGACCAAGACAAGAGCTCTGCTGAATCAGGAAACTGCATTCAAAGCAGCTCAATAATCAAGTTGCAAGTGCTGTTCCATAGGGGTTGATACTGGGACCAGTGCTGTTTAACATCTTTGTTGGAGACATGGACAGTGGGACTGAGTGCATCCTCAGCAAGAATGCTGTGTGGTACAGTTGACACTCTGGAGGGATCTGTAGAGGCTAGAGAGTTGCACTTGTGCAAACCTCATGAATTTCAACAGGGACAAGTGTAAGGTGCTGCACCTGGGTCAGGTCAATCCAAGCACCAAAAAGGCTGGGCAGCGAATGGATTGAGAACAGCCCTGAGGAGAAGAACTTAGGAGTACTGGTTGATGAGAAGCTCAACATGAGCCATAAAGGTGTGGTTGCAGCCCTCAAAGCCAACCGTATCCTGTGCTGCATCAACAGAAGCACAGCCAGCAGGTTGAAGGAGGTAATTTTGCCCCTCTGCTCTGCTCTCATGAGAACAAACCTGCAGTACTGTGTCCATCTCTGGAGCTCTGAGCACAAGAAGGATGTGGACCTGGTGAAGCAAATCCAGAGAAGGGCCACAAAGATGATTAGGGGGCTGGAACACCTCTCCTGTGATGACAGGCTAAGAGTTGGGGTTGTTCAGCCTTGAAAAGATGAGGGTCTGAGAAATCTTATAGCAGCCTTCCAGGACCTGAATGAGATCTTACAAGAAAGATGAAGGGACTGTTTTTATCAGAGAGTGTAGCAATAGGATAAGCAGTAATGGTTTCAAACTGAAAGAGGGGAGATTTCAATGAGATATTAGAAAGAAATTCTTTACTCAGAGGTTGGTGAGATGCTGGCACAGACTGCTGAGGCAAACTGTACACCCCATCCCTGGTGTTCAAGGCCAGGTTGGATGGGGCTTTAAACAACCTGGCCTAGTGGAAGGTGCTAGAAGGAAATGTGTTGGCATTACATGATCTTTAAGGTCCCTTCCACCTCAAACCATTCTATGATTCCAGGATTCTAAAATTGATTTTATACACACATTTCAACCAATGGATGCACCTCACTGTCCAAGAGCACTCAAGCTGCCTCTGCTTCCTCACATCCTTTCTCACCCTCTTATGGAAATTATTTTCTGGCATATTTTTCCCAGCACACCAGATGGTCCTATTCATCACTACCAGCACTGTCATCCTCCTTGATTTTTTCGCAACATCCAGAGCCCATCAGCAGCCATTTCCTTTTCTTTGTTGCAGAGCAAGTTTGTGTCTTGCAACACAAGAGGTCAGGGACTTACCACACATCTGTTTCCGTATTGCCTGGGTACTCTGTGGAAGTTCACTGTTTAAGGTGCATTCAGTACAGCCTTCTGCTGGACACAAAGGAGTGATAGGCATATACCTCTCAAGAAAATAACTCTATAATGAAACCACTAAAAGCAAAGTCAAGAAAGAGAAGGATGTACCTCACAAGAATCACCTAAATGATAATCATGAGTCAACCAGTCCATGCTAGGCCTCACTGCTCTGAGAATATGAATAGTTTGGCCTGTTTCCTAACTTCCACCACACCATTTATGGTTAAGACTGGGATACAGGCTGACAACACCACCTGGATTCATTCTACTTAAATGCACAAGCCTATAGATGAGTTCAGTGTCCAGATTTCCATTACAGCCTGTAGGATCAAGTGAAGAATTCCTCAGATCAAACACAGGTATCTATTTCTACTTACACATAAACAAATAAAATTAAGCAAGCTACATCTCAGATATGATTTCAGTCTTTTCAGCATCCCACTAATAGTCACACAACCATACAGATCCTTGCAGTGCTTCTTCCATATTCTAGGATCATAGAATAGAATCATAGAATAGTTTGGGTTGGAAGGGACCTTAAAGATCATCGAGTTCCAACCCCCCTGCCATAGGCAGGGACACCTCCCACTAGATCAGGCTGCTCAGTGCCTTGTCCAGCTTGGTCTTGAAGAGAGGGGGCATCCACAAAAAAAGGATTCCTGCCACATAAGGCCCTTGGAGTAAACTGTTAGCAAAAGGACATCACTTGTATTCAAAGCTCAGTGCAGGACCTGCCAACTTTGTCATTGTGAATCTCCAGTGCAAAGTGTTTAGCCGAAATAAAGAGATACATTCATTCAACCTCAATGCCCATACTTAGTTCAAAGCAAGTACAAGTTATGTTGCCTCCCCTGAACAAGGCACTTTATATTAAGTCACCCTTTGGGGTCTCAGGAAAAGTCACATGGTTCTAGTAATGTCCAAATTTCATACAAAGCCTCAAAAATATCTGCAAGTTCAAGTACAAATTTTTGATAAAAAGCATAAGCCTTTCCCCAAAAGTAAGAACAAAATTATAACTGTTGTCAGACAGACAAAATTTACTGACTTGGAGTGACAGGAAAATGAACTACAACAGGCTAACTGCATAGAACTAACATCTTCATTTGTCAAAGCTTTGTCAGACAGCATATAGGAGGAGAAGAGGAAAGGAATTCAAGGAATACATTACACTGATCTAAAATTAGAAATTGGCTCAATACTGGAAGTATGCCAGAGCTAAGAACTACAAGGTTCAAGCAGATGCCCAGCCAGAGACAGTCACAATGGGAGGACAAATTACACAAAAAGCCTTCTGGCAGCTAAATCCCAGCTTCACATAAATATGCCACACACCTGCTTGAGCAGGATCCATCACTCACAGCAAACCTGGGACCATCCAGCTTGCACACTATGGGTCAGATTCAGAAAGGTCTGTGATACAGAAAAAATGCTACAATTGATGTTACAGTTGTGTGCTCACTTTACGGTACACTGTCTTTTTCATCTGCCACTTGATCCTATGCTATTCATTTCCTTCAGCCAACAGTGGTATTTTAGTATTGTTTCCAGATTACTTCAATCCCAGTACAGCTCACAGTTCTGACTGGCTCCACACCAACGTGAAGCACAGCAAGGAGAAAGAAGAACAGGTCTGCTTAAAGGCCATGCACTATTGTAGGGGGGCATGACTGTTCAGTGAAGGCTCACAACACACAGCTCAGCAAGCACAAGGTCAGATTCACAACTCCACTGAGAGCTGCAAATTAGCATTTCTAATGGCTACTGACGGCTTTTAGCAATTCATGTAATTTCTCAGGGCTTTTAAGTGAAGCAGTGACCACCCTGCAATACTGAAGACTACTACAAGTCAATCTTATAAAACATAAAAGACTATTTCTTTAGTTGGAAGTAGTTGTTGACATATTTCTGTATTTTCTAAGGCAGACTTAGTGGGTAGATCATTTAGGAGTCCCCAGTCACAGATTCATGCGACAATGAAGTCACTTCATCCCACATTTTGTGCCTCTACAAAATTTAAAATGAGCTTGAAATATTCCCCTATGAGCACAAGTGAGCATATTTTAGGCTTTGTTTTGACTTTTTTCATGCTTTTAAGAGCTCTGTTGTTTCTAAGAACAAAGTTGCTTTGTTTAGACTGTGTTAAAAAAATACATAATGTACAGAAGTTTAAGACTGCTGTCTGTGAAAAAGAAACTCGGTATTTTATGAAAAGTAGGAATGGTACAAGCCAAAGTTAGTAAAAGAGAACACAGAAGAATGACCAATATGCACCCAAAGCAATGGCTTACAATTGGGAGAGAATTTAAATTCAGCTTTGCAATGAATATACATCAGTCCAACCAAGAAGTTCTGAAGAAATCTCCATTTGTGCAGAGAGGGTTAGGTAAAACCTGCAAGCAGTATTTTCTGAGAAAGTCCATAAGAACAGAGCATGTTTCAAGTCCTATGTGTCAGTTAACCTGCATACGTATCATCCTGCCAAACCAAGCTCCAGCCCAGAGCTTCAAGAACAAAGCAAGACTTTCCTTCAGCTGTGCCAGAAAGCTTTGGGAGGGGGACAGAGGTTGGTATCTAATCACAGAGAAAATTAAGATTCTCCATCTGCTCTCAGCAAGTATGGAGAATGTAGAGCTTAACTATAAATAGGCTGCTCAGGGATAGGCCAGTCAGAAGAGTGAAGGGTGTGGAGAAAGCAGGAGCAAAGAGCTACAATGGAGAGGCAGGCAATGGGGGAGCAAGAACAGAGCAAGGTGGAACTGTACAGGGTAACAAAGAGCTACAGGCAAAAGGCAAGTCTAATGGAAGACAGTAAGTTGTCCGAAGTGGGCTGTTGAAAACAACCTATGCATAACTTGGAACTGAGACCCTTTAGTTTTTTGCTCTTCAAACCCCCTCCAAACTCAGAGAGCACCTGAACCCTAATGAGAGAGCACAGAGAAATGCCTTCATGCTACTACTACAGATCACTTGTAGTTCAAACTATCAAGGCTTCTGCTGCTAGTTTAGTGATTCAGACACTGCTGGTAATCCACATCAGAAATGGACACAACGGCACACATAGGATTTAATTTGCCACCTTTTTAAAAGCAAAACTTGTAAAGACAGAAAACGAACAAACTCAGAAAATATATGCAGAATTTCAAGAGGTAAAAGACATGACCCCTTCAGGTGTTATATGCTAATTTCTTTAACTGAGATGCTAATATAATACTTCTTCCCCATCATGAAGTCTGATGCATAAGGGGAACTGTATCCTTTGAACAAACCTGGTGGCAATGAAACATGTCAAGAGGATGAGATTCTCCCTGTGTCTCTACTACATACAATCATTCTTGCATGATTCTGGTCAAGCTGTTCAAGTCTCTCCTCACAAGCCATAACAAATCACATGCTCATCTGCTTGGTGCCCAAGGCAAGAAAGGTAAGTCCAACCTATAGAAGTGATGACCGTGTCTAGATGCTCATGTCTATTGGAGTTGTGCTTTGGTCTTAAATATTAAGCGCTAAATTTGAAACACCACCAGTAAAAACAAGCTAATAGTTCTCTCTTGTATCACTTGGTAAAAGCACAAATTAAAAAAAACAATCTATACCTGACATAGATACAACAGCAATAAGAAACATAAATAGCTGAATTCAAATGAATGATGTATGCAGTCATACAATGACTACACAAAAGATGAAATAGTGACTAATTCAGTGTATTCCATACAGCTTGCACAACAGATGAGACAGCTGTCCCGCAAAGAACTAAAACTCTTTTAACATGTGACAATTTTAAAAGTATCCTAGTAAATTTACACAGAAGTCGTAGCAACAAGATAATTATGCAGTTTCTATCTTTTGAAACAACTGACATCCCAACCTGTAGCATTTGCTTTTAAATTATTTTATTGTAATGCAATTTATTCATAAGCACATCTGTAGTATTCTTTGCCACAGCAGCTCGAATTCCAAGTTTCTTAGTAAAAGATGACTCAGCTTGCTGAACTGTTCCATCCTACCCAATAATGCTTGGCAAGTTCAGTCTTCTAAAAATACCAGACGATCTAAAAAACATTAGAGCAATATTAACCATCTACTTGCAGTATCTAATCGACATATGAAACCACACCACTCTGCTGTTGCTTGCCCAACCTAGGATTAACTGGAAAGGTTTCTGTACTACTACAGGAGGAGATCTGTTTAAGACACCAAAGAAAGTGCAAAATAGAAGCTACTCACCACTTTCCAGCGATCTTTGACCACATAATTGGCCGGAAGAATGTCGACCTGTTCCCCTCCTCCACTCATGTTTGGTTCGTCCTTGATGACTGCTGCTAGGCACTGCATTTGCCAGCCAGAGAGTATTTTAGTAGCTCCCAATTTAAATGAGCCATTTATCTGGAGAAAAAAGGGATGGGGGGAAGGAATGACAAAATTAGTACAGGTCACGGCAGAAGCACATGCTACATTTCCACAGGTTTTGCTTATGACTAAATCAGAACTGATGTCTTGGGAAAGAAGGCAAACTCACCTGAGCTCACTCCATGCATAAACTTGGCATAAACCATGCTTCAAGTCAGCAGCACAAACTAAAAGGGTGACAATTACCAGATAATACCATGCAGGAGTCCAGTGCTCTCAGGCATGACAGCCAAAAAGTCAAAGACAATCTAAAGCTAAATGCTGCAAGAGCTGTTATTGTTACCAGGCAAAAAAGTCTTTGTTTTAACAGAGCAGCTGCTACATAGGCAGATTTTATGTTTTTCACTGGACAACATCCAACAGGAAGGTTTGTCAGGTATTGCATTCAATAAGCCTCGAAGCATCTGAATAGGGCAGAAGGGCCTTTACAGAGCCAGGATTACTGTCACTGTGATGAACAGCCAAGCGAAGAAGATGAGAATGGTTAGAAAGGGCTTCAGCCATGGATAAATCTCTCCATAGCATAGATACAGTGCTTAAAACAATCAAATTCAAATACGGAGAGATAAATTGTTCTACCTCGCACCCCATTCTGATTTAGTGGGAGGTGTCCCTGCCTATGGCAGGGGGGGTTGGAACTCGATGATCTTTAAGGTCCCTTCCAACCCAAACTATTCTATGATTCTCCTGTTTTTCTAAGGAGCTCCAGATAGCCCATGCTGAAATTAATTTTGTTTTGAGGTTTTTGGTTATAAATGTTCTACAAATATGACTTTCAGATACACAGTAACTCCACTTTCCTGGAAGAAAACTAATTGTAACAGGACTAATAGAAGTTTTTCCTGTTGCGTTTTGTCTCTTCCTGCAAGGTATTTTTCTGGTTTTAAGAAGTAGGTTGGATCTTTCATTAAGCACAGGTCTTCTGTTATGCTTTCTTGGCAGTTCTACCATCCTATCCACAAAATATTTAATATTTTTTTTCCTAAATAATGAGTGTTACTGCAGCACTCAGATGCAGACTTGAATAATATTACAACATAAATACCAAATTAGGAAAAAAGACTAGAGCTGGTCATTCAGCCATCACACTTGTTCAGCCTCAAAAAAGGAAAAAAGTCACCAGTGAATTATGAGCTCAAGTGGAGAAAAGAGATCATTCCCTAGCAATAAAAGGATTGTGATGGAAGGATGGGAAGTGGCCGGCATGTCGTGTGCACAAGGAAGGAGCAGACAGAAGTATGTCAGAAGTGCAAGACAGAGGATGATCAAATAAAACGTGAACAAAAGATCTCAAAGAGATCTTCTCAAAAGAAGATTTCATTCCAAATATAGAAGGTAACTACATGGAAAAAAGGAGAAGCAGACAAATACAGAAAAAGGGCTGCTGAGGAATGTTCATACTGTCCAACACCTGCAACAGTGCAATCAAAATGATAGAAAAGAAGTAAGAAGAAAGGACTCAGAAGAAAGGACTACAAAATGCACTGAATTCCCATAGAAAAAGTCTTGAATCTGTATGGGAGGGCAGCCCTTTCAGTCATTGGGTATTGAAGTAAGAAACCGGAAAGCCTTTCAATGAGGAAGTACATGCTGGGTTTGGCACAACCACATTTGCACTGTTTCTTCCTAATGAGTAAGCTTGATGTCATTTCTAGGTTCCATTATGCTCACCTGAACTGGCCATCCTTAAGCTAACAGTGAGCTCTGCAAATGATGTGCACCTAGCCTCCCTGCACATCACCACAGACAGCAGAGGAGAGAGAATCCCCACAGAAATGTCTTCTGAGGATGGCTTTTCTTCTGCTATTTAAAGAAAACAAAGAGGTCCCAAACCTTCAACATTATAAAAAATATAAAACCCTCAATATTAACACATAGGTACAGAGATGGGTACCCTCCCTCTACTCTTGAAGGTCTCTTGGCATCACTTCATGAAAGCATGTACAGCTACAATGCAGGCTTTGAACTACAGGGGCATATAAAGGCAGCTGGAGAACCTGGTCATGGGCTGTTAAGTAGCAAGTAACACAGACAGAAAGAAGTTTATGTGTTATCCATAAAAAGTCAGACATGCACTATTTTTCTCTTTGAAGTAAAACACCTAAAAAGTATGGTACACCATGTACGCATTAGCAATGCATGTGCATAATAAGATTTTAGTCTGGTGACTAGTGGTGGAAAGAAATCCTGAGGAATAATTTCAGAGTAGAGATAGACCATGAAAGTCTACATGCACTCAATGCTAGACAAGGTAGAACCACTTTCCTTGGTGCACAATTCCACTTTTCTTTATCAATGTTTTAATGCATGTGTACAAAAATAACATGATTGTCACTTAAAGGAGTCACATAAATCTCCACTGGCTTTTAAAGAGAATAAACATGGCAGTACCATGAATGTCAGCCATTTGGCAATACAGAATGTCAGCACTATGTCTCTGGATATACTCTGGTTTGGCCAGAGTAAAGCACCCAAACTAAAAATCTATTTAATTACATCCTAATTCAAATTACAAGCTGTTTTAGATCACAATACAGGACAAAGCAATAGTAACATATCAAAAATTTGGTCCTGAGGTAATAACTAATACTGCAGATGCATTCTTAGGCCTATGGACCAAGAGTTTGCCCAAGTAAGACTGAAGCATTGCAAGACATAAACCTACATCTCTAGAAGCGGCAAGAGGGCAAAAGAAGGGATGAAGTTATCTTTGTGCAGAAAACATCAGAAATTACACTTTTAACATTATTGTAATTCTTTCTAAATCAATATAGTGCAAATATTATTTGAATAGCATCTAAGCCTGAAGTCAGGCCCCTGCTAGAGCTGAATTTGCTAACGCAGCTGAAAAATGGAGGTGGCAAAGGATTTCTAGTTGTGAAGAGATAAGACACCACTGTCTCTGTAACTGAGTGCATAATTTCTGCATATTAAATATTAAGTGGTGTTAAGGGGACCTGGAGGAGAAACGGAAGAATTGTATCTCTTGAACTCCAGTAAAGCAGTTCAGAATTCAAAGGGTGACCAAGCTTATGAACTTTGACATATCTGCATTACCTTTAGCTTTAAAACATAAAATGTAAAAATACATAATTTTCAAGACAGTGGTTGAGAAAACAAGAACTTTCAGATTGTCTTTTCCTGTAGAAAGTGTACAGGATGTCAAGAAATTATTGTACCATTCTTCTATGAAGACAGGCAAGGGAGCTGAGCAATCCTAAGATACTGTAAAATTGGCTTCCCAGAAATAGAAAATAAAGCAGAAATGAAAGCAGCTGTGGCAAAGAAACAGCAGCAGCAATAGGACCAAATCTCATCTCTTGGCCAACCTCAGCATGAGGAAGTGTGAAATCAGCTCTTGGATACTGCTATCTCTTCCAGCCCATACCGGAGAATCTTTATACTTTTATATATCTGCTGTATAAAAAAAAGAAATAAAAAAGCCATGCTTCAACAGACTAATAAGCCCCACTGTATTCTGCCACATTGCTCTGCTAGCCATTCCTTCCATTTGGCCTCAAGACAGTTGCAGTCAACAGCACTTATGGGTAAACAGTCTCCATATTTTAAAGGCAGCTTACAAAAATCTGATGCACTATAGCAGCAATTATTTAGCTGACATGAAAATGAAGACCCAGCAGAGAAGCAAGACTGGGATAGGTGACAATAACAAAATAATGAGGAAAGTAAATAAGAATTTCAGTGCAAAGCCTGTTGTTGCAATTAATGTGGCAGAGTCTTACATCAAATGCATCTGCCTTGTTCACACGTGTATTCATCAGGAGGCAAACTAGACCAAGCAAAAGTAACTTCATACAAGTTGTTAAGCTGAAGAAATCTTCATAGCAGATGCTAAAAGCTTACATAGATTCAAAAAGTGACTCGACAAATTCACTAAAAATAATAATAAAAAAAAATTCCATTATACAATTACATACAAATATTCTATCTTTTGCCTAGGAAGCTTTGAATTTGCAAATCACAGAAGCTGTCAGGAAAATTCTGCAGAGACATTTTGTGCTTTTCTGCTTTTATTCTCTACCCTAGATTTCTACTCTTGGCCACCTTAGGACAGGGCACTAGCCCAGATGACCTGTGATATGACTCAGCACAGCCAAACTTGTATTTTTAACAGTTACTATCAGAGGAAGAGTGTATGTATATATCTCCTTTTTCCCTTCAAGATGGGACCAAAAAATAATCAATCAAAAAGTTTCATATACACGTACACATCTATCTTAGAATGTTCTTTCTCATGTAAGCATATTTCATAAAACTTTATTGGAAAAAATATTTCCTAATTTTACAGAATCATAGCACTTTTATAATTATACTTAAATATGGAGCATTCTCTATGGAAATCCACAAAGTACATATGAGATCTTTCCTATGTTAGCTTTTTCCAATCTCAGTGTACGGTGGCATCAGTGCTCAAAATACAGGCAAACTCAAAGAAACATCAAGTTGAAAACTCGTCACATCGTGATTATTAAACAGCAGAACAAAGCTGTTGAGGTCTCTCTCTCACCATCTTACTAAAGGTCCTGGATAATCTTAAGCCTCACTGTGGAAGAATTGCAATATCCCACTTTATTTCAGGACACATTCTCACCCCTGGAAGCCTACAAATTAGAACAATTAGAACAAGTGAAGTTTATTTAGACTGCTGTGGCACATGGCCCTCTTTACTCAATCAAATTCCCTAATGTGAAAACAGAATCCACCTTAGGAGCTGATCTCAATGGTGTTTCAGAAAGCTGATGCAAACTACAGCTTTTTAGGTGAGACAAAGATGGACATCTGCAAAACCAGAAAGAATAATTCCAGTAAATTGCAGTAAGGAAATCAGATCCATTTCCCTGTCCAACACTTAAATGGGAAGAACAATCAAAAAGTAGTTGTAAATTAGCATAATTTAGCCATTCCCAGCATGAACTCCAGTGGCATTAAGCCAAAATCAAACAGATGGGGTGGGGAACAAGAGGTGCATATAACAAACAGGATTGAGAGAGTACTTAGAAGTAAGAAAGAAAAACAATGGAGTTTCCAAGTGCAACTGAGCAACAGAACTGGGCCTCAGTTAATGGCAGTATTAACGGCACACAGTTGGTGTTGATCACTGTTTTACAAATGTCATCTCCTTCCAACACACAATACCATTTATAAAAATTAAATCCCTCACATTAAAACAAACAAAATACCCTGAAATCTTTGCATAAATAAATTGTATCATGCACTAGCATTCTGTTATTAGATAAGAAATGCATATGACAGAACAGCAAACATGACTCTAAAAAAATACAGTGCACTGAACTACAAGCCCCTCAGCCCTGGAATACATCATACCTCCTGCTGAACTTGAGACAGCAATTAAAAACAAGTCATACGCTGTTAGGGTAGGTCTGACAGCAGGAATTCGAAAGGTTCTGAATTGTTCCTTGAAGACACATATCTTCCTTGCTGCCTGGCTCTGCTGTAGCAAATCCTGCTTTAGACAGCAGGCTCAACTCCTAGCAGCTGCAGCTTAAAGTCTCCTCTGTGACATATTCTTCTCATAGACATGCAAGGGCATCAGCCTTAGAAATTCTGGATTTGCTATTCACAGCATTTCATTTCTGAAAACAAAACAAAACATCTAAAGGTGAGGTTGCAAGATACTAGGACTGTTCTTCATCTTTGAAAGGTTTATGACCATTAAGGAGTGATGTAGCTCTGACCAGGAAAAAGAAAATTCAAAAAGCCAAACCAACCAATGGTACAAAAGTATCCCCTCCCAACAAAGCTGCAGTCAATACAGATGGGTCTAGATTTTCTGCTTACATGAAACTGTGCTGAACAGATAAATACATTATATACCACAGATGTATCTTGACAGTATTATTATGGCTATCTGGTTACACAGCCAAGTATTACCTGCACAGGGATACTTAGGAGTAACAGCACAGACCTGAGCAAACCAAACAAAAGCTCCAAAACCATAACTTCATACTGCTGGAGACGCATTCACATACATTACAAAGCAGCCAGACATACCAGAGATCTCTGTGCCCAAACCACTTTACTACTGGGTAACCAGTACAGTTAATGACCATAACACATCATTAGAAACACACACCAGATAAGCACACTTACATTACTGGTAGTTTATGGGATCCTAATCCTCTTCAACTGCAAAGGTAAACTAATGGGGAGTAGGAGACTTTGAGAGGAGTCTGTTACCTTCTTCCAATCTCCCTGATTGCATTGTTCCCATTTTTGATCCATCAGAAAATTAAATGCCAAAAAATACCTCTAATATCATAACCAGCTTAATCTTTACTAATTCAACAAGAAAACATTATGGTCTGCTTACCATTAACATTTAACTGCAAAGTAAATATAGGTCACTACTTGCAAAGCTCGTAGTGTATAATCTGTAATGCATTTCTATATATATATAATGAAGCAGGTTATCTATACCTGACACCACCAGAAGCACCTCACAGAGGGGTCCAGTTTGTTTAACTGATCCTTAGGCAAGTCCTCTCCCTTCTCCCTGCAAAGTGTTTTTGGGGGGACCCCACTGCTGATCTTCATTGAAATGTGACCACTCCAATTTGCTTTTCATTGGCTCCTGTCAGTAATACCCTCCCCAGGACCTTGTTCTCAGAGAACAGTATTTTGCTTTGAAAAATCAAGTCTGCCATACCAAAAACTAGTAACATCTGTTGCTCAATGTTCTTGTATATAATAATTATATTAGGTTATTAAAAGGCCCGCAGTCTGAGATCAATCATTTTAAACCTTCATTCCAAGGAAAATTACTCTCATGGAACCCATTCAAATAATTTTATGATAGATGCAGTCACCATAATTACCAGGGATTAAATAAACTTGTCAAAAAACTATTTGGATATTAGGAACATAACAGTAAATTCCTGATCAGAGATTTGGTATTTTCATTCAAATTCTGGAAGACGGGGTATTTTGCAGGGACAAATCATCTACTTACGGATTCTCTACACAGACTTCACATTGCCAAGCACTTTCTGAAATTTAATAAAAATTAGCATAAGTGGAGTAACTGCCACTTGCTGCATTGATACATCATATAAGACTAAATGAACTGAGCAGGACAAAAATGTTGCGGCTTTCAGGTCCACTGCTGATCACAGCAGAAATTACATTTGGTATTTTGCAGAAGAGATTGCCTGGAACTGTCAAAAACATTTTATCATGTCAGCTGTTACTCACTTAAATCATCTCTCTACAGCCCTTCTACAACTATTTCTCCCATTTTTCTAAGGAACTCTCCCTTCTGCTTGGATCATGCTCTGGGGAGCTTGTTCAACCTTTGCGTAGATCTAATTTCATTCTCTGATCTGCAGCCTCACCATTTTTTAGTTTTCAGACAGCTGGTGACTTGCCCGAAGGTGATGTCCTCATAGTTGACCCACTTTTTCTTCCACCCTTGGGAAATCCCAATGCATTCTCAACCATATTCAATGCTTTTCCTGCTTTTTTCTCAAAGGCAGAAGTCCCTAGAGGTGTAAAACTCAGTTTTAGACTGGCAGCAGAAATCCAATTGTTATTTGGACGATCTACAGTTCTAGAGGAATTTTTTTCCTTTGTAGTAAATATTTAAAGAAAATATTAACAAAGAAAATAACATCAAGGCAGATAATGGTCTGTTTTTCTCTGTGCCTGAAAATCATAGAAAGCAATATGAAAAATCTTGTATGTACAATCATGGTTTGTTTAATGTCTTTCTGCACTGCTGTTTCATTTTCTATGGAGAAATGTTGTTAGAAATATAGATTATGGAAAAATTTTCCAGTCTAGTCTGTAGGATATGGAGAGTGGTATTGAGTGCACCCTCAGTAAGTTTGGAGATGACACCAAGCTGTGTGGTGCAGTTAATACACCAGAAGGAAGGGATGCCATCCAGAGGGGCCTTGACAGGCTTGAGAGGTGGGACCAAGACAACCTCATGAAGTTCAACAAGGCCAAGTGCAAGGTCCTGCACCTGGGTCAGGGCAATCCCAAGCACAGATACAGGCTGGGTGGAGAGTAGCTTGAGTGCAGCCCAGAAGAGAAGGATTTGGGGGTCTCAGTGGAGGAAAAACTCAACATGAACTGCCAGTGTGTGCCTGCAGCTAAGCTGTTGGAGCAGGTCCAGAGGTGGGCCACGAAGATGAGGGGCTGAAGCAACTGCCTTATGAAGTTAGGCTGAAGGAGTTGGGGTTGTTCAGCTTGGTGAAGAGAAGGCTCAGGGGGACCTTGTAGTACCTGAAGGGGGCCTGTAGAATTCTGTAGAATGGCATGTGTAGGACTTCTTAGTAGGATATGTGATGGAAGGAGTAGATATTATGGATGTAAATTGGAAAAGGGTAGATTCAGGCTAGCTATAAGAAGGAAATTCTTTATGGTGAGGGTGGTGAGACACTGGAACAGTTTGCCCAGAGAGGCTGTGGATGCCCCCGCTCTGGAGGTGTTCAAGGCCAGGCTGGACAAGGCACTGATCTAGTGGGAGGTGACCCTGGCTATGGCAGGGGTTTGGAACTAGATGATCTTCAAGGTCCCTTCCAACCCAAATTATTCTAGGATTCTATGATTCTATATAAGCCACTTCCACATGTGCCAGTGATGCCATATAGTCCATAACTGTCAGTATCTGCTTGCATTCTCACAGCCCATGCAAGTAATTGTCCTCCATCTATAAGTCAGACTATCTGCTGAATTAAACACTTCTGTAACTTAGGCACCTTATTCTACTATAAGGTCTTACACCAGCTTGTTGCATTTGGCAGAAAAGCCCCTTTATTATTATTCTCAGGTGAAAAAATCCCCCATAAAACAAACATCAAACAAGTATTAAAAATATGTTCTTTGAGGAAGATTCATTGTAATAAATCATATTTATACTTATATACCCTTAATTTTTCAGGTCTATGACAGGTAACTGAATCCTGAGAAGTTCCTATTATGAAACACAGATGGTCAGAAATTGTTTCTATAAGAAGCATTATAAACCTCATGTCATATTTCAACGTAAAAATAATTTCAATTCTATTCATTGCTGTAATAAAATAAAGGAAAACTAAATTTTGTACCCGAGGTGGCCCAAGCTCATAACAATGGGAAATTACAAATTCTGTACTCAACTTGCCGGAGAAAGCTGGCTACCAGCAAACACTTCTAATAATACTCCACAGACATAACAATTACTTGTTCAAGCCCAGCCTGGGACGTTTGGAGAGGGGGAAAATGTATATCATTTCACCACAACAAGAAACATAAGCAGCAAGGTTAAAGAAAATCTGTTTCACAAAAGAAACAACCACCACACTAAAAATACAAGCTGCTGGGCTTACATTACATTTGAAAATACACTGCAGAGATATGCACCAACTGATAGCCCTGAGTCTGAGACCAAATACCTCTTGCCTTTTCCCCATGTCAACTGCCATAGAAGTGAGACAATGCTTGATTACCCACTCTTTTAGGTCAATGGACAAAGCACCTTAAGCCTCATCTCTGCTTGATAGCAAGTGCTCCTGATTCTTTCTAGACATGGAGAACAGCAGAAAGGAAAAACGTATCTTCCACAAAATGCCTGTTAATGCAAGAAGTTCATGCTCAGACATCTATGAGTAAGTCATACAGGTCATTCATACAGAGCACAGCAATGCTACAGAGAGAAGTATATACATAGGGGGGCAATTCTGTCCTTGTCTACAACTGGAGAGAGACTGGAGAGAGGCCTACAAAGGGCCAGCATCCATCCCTGCCTTATGGTTACTAAAAAAACCAGAGCTGAAAAGATTGAAAGACACCTTCCAGCCACCTGAAAACTAAATGTTATAATGCATGTATCTTACCTAAAAGGCACAATGAAAAGTAATGTAGTGCAAAAGTATCTCCCTGTGATGAAATTTTAACAAAATGAAGGGCTCTCCCATTCTACTCATCTTCTGTAAGAAGTGAAGTTTGACAACTACAAATTGTTTCTTCGTGGGAGTTTTCCTTAAGTCCAAGACCTAGAATGAAGGAAACAGTGGATTCTAGATCTCTGTCTCTTTTCAGATCAAGGCTTGGTACCTTTAAAAAGGCATGCTTCAGCTACAGATTCTACTAAAAAAAAACAAAGAACCTATGACAAGAAAAAAAAATCACATTTTTATATGCTTAGATACTAATGAATTAAAGTAGAGAATCAGTATGAAAGCACACTTACACCTACATTACCTACATTTCTCTCTTCCATAAAGCCTACAAACAGATGCTGATCCTGGATCCACAGCTGGTGCAACTTCTGCTTGGTCCTTCAAATCACTTGACTTTAATTCTAATTTACTTACTGTACAAACAAAAAGTCCTTTAAAAATAGAAGATGGGCACAAAAGAAGAGAACAGTATAAATTCTTCCCAGTTAAATATGGTATTTTCAGGAGACAAAAAATATTTCTACACGTTCAGACTATATATTTTCCACATAAACTGACCTAAGCCAGACAGTCAATCTGCTGGATGACAGACAGACAAGAAACAGAAAGACTGAACAGAGAAAAGATAAAAAATAACATGCCAAGGATTTGGCTTTGTTTATCTTAAAAAGTCTGCAGATGATCTAGAAAATCTAGAAAAAGCCTTATTTCTGCACGAGATGTTCAGAAAACTGAAAATGAAAAATAAAACTAACTGGCAGGCAGAGGGGAGAAGTCATGATTTATAAACCTATTAGGAAAGGCCAAGAGCTTTTAGAAATCTCAACAAGCACACAGATAGGGCCATCTCACTAATAACAATGTCTCTGGATTGCCAAAAGCTTCTTGTGCGGTATCACACCAAAGGCCTCAAAAATGAAGATGTCCCAGGATAAAATCAAAGTTTCCATAAAACTAATGACTGGCTAGAAGAGAGAAAAACACAGAAGAATGCATAGCTGTTACCAGTGGAATGACAACCCTTGTGTACCTACAAAATTATTCTGGCTAACAAATAGAAGACTGAAAAACTGCAGACTGCAACAAGAAGAAAGGTGTAAATACTACAAGCGTGTTATAGGATCACATAATGTGTTGACTTGGAAGGGACATTCAAAGGCCATTTAGTCCAACCCTCCTGCAATAAGCAGGGACATCTTGCACTAGATCAGGTTGCTCAGAGCCTCAGCAAGCCTGGCCTTGAATGTCTCCAGGGATAGGGCCTCCACCACCTCTCTGGGCAACCTGTTTCAGTGTCTCCACCCTCATGCTGTATGTGTCCTCTTAGCCTTTCCTTAAGCATCATCTCTTGTTCACTGGTAGACAAAGGACTAGATCAACATGGGGTTTTGGTTTGAGTGGTTTGGTTTATAATTGTATTAAAAAAGACACTTCACTGGATATCAACTTCTTTGCCTTCCTTTTGCCATCTTTTCCTGTCTGAAAGGTAGGCTACCACAGTTTTCTACATATTCAGGCTCTGGGCTGATGGTGAGCCTCCTAATATTTACTGTCATATGGACAGCAAAGAATCCACTTCCATCTGTCACAGCAGACACTAAATCTCTTGCTTAAGGCTAGGCTGCCTGCCCCACTTCTCCAGAGAATAGGAATCCTATGCCCACGAGCATTCTCTTGGCTTCCCATTGTGCCAGTACAGCTGAAATCAGCCCATGATCTGCAGTTTGTTCCTTTCATATTGTTACCAAATTAAATATGATATGGCTTAACACCAAAAGGAAAGGGTTTCCAAGCACATTGTATTTGATTACATCTATGTCACACTATCAACATCTCCCTTCTCAACCACAAAAAAAAGATAATTTCTCATTTTTCTCAAGGACTAAGGAAGACTTGATGGGAAAAGGTGTCGAACTGGCTAAGACCAAGTGGGAGTGCAAGTCCAATGAAAAACAGTGTGGCAATTTCCTTCCTCACACACATCAAGCAAAATGCATTGATGTATCTGCTGGTCAACAAAAAAATGAAAGAGTTCACTCAGTGTATCAAGTGAAAAAACACTTGACATATTGAGTTCCAAGTCACATCTAGCAATAGGCTAGATTACTTCCGATATTTTCTCTGGTAACTGTCATGGACCTCAAAAGTGTGATGCACAGGCTGCACATGGGTACTGCTATGGAGAAGACTAAGAGCTGGTCCTACATGATACAGAGAACTGCAAGTGCCCAGTTTGTAGCTCATGAGACTCTTACAGGCAAGAGAATCAGTTTGGGTTCAGACACATGTTGTAAAAGTCACATCATCTCTCTCACCTCCTACTTCTTCTTCCCAGAGCTTCATTAAATGCCCAATAGAGGCTTTAATTCTTCCTTTGCCCTAGCGAGGCAGGGCTCATAGCTGGCCTTCCTTATTCCTCTCCCCCAAAGCAATCTTAACATTTAGTCCAATTGGATGGTATCTCACAGTGACAATTAGGTGGATTTCAGGATGTTTCACTGGAATGATAACTTTATGGTTATCTCTGATGGAAGAGGGACAGAGAAGCACTAGTCAGGCGCATTCTGTATCTTATTCAGGAAACCAGCAGTGCTTAAACACACTTTTAACAAATGGTTTCACAATCAGTCCAGCAAATACTGGGCTGTGCCTTGCAATGTTCAAAAGAGAAGATACCAACAAAGCCAGCAAATCCTTAAAAATGAGGGAACATTTTACAAAGCCCCTGAGGACTTTATAGAGACATATTCCTTTATGAGGTCCTCTAGTTCTTCTATTTCTGTCTTCTGCTGTTTTCAAAGTGAAAGAATGTTACTGAAAGGTCATTAGAGAGCTCTGGCAAATTATTCTAATCTAGAACCGTCGTATGATTTGGAGCCATTTCTGCAGAGTTTATCTGAATGCTGATACATACATAAATAAAACTAGGGCAGAAAATAGACTGGACACAGTTGAAGTGAGCCCACAGCAAGACCTACAGGACAGTAGCGGGCTACCTAATAAGCTATAAATGTGTGGCATATATATATATATGCGCAATCTTTCTGCAAGAGGTCAAGAAGCAGCATGAAGGAATCAGCACTAAAGATGAAGGAGAGATTTGGCTCTTCCTGGATCTGCCTGATCACTCCTGCCTTGGAAAAGAATGAGTACCAGCTGCTTCCACTGGACAAGGGCTCTGTACTGTCTGTTGTGGTGCATAGGTACACTTGCCTTTACCACCAAACACTAAGGTTGGCATGGAAAAGGAAGGAAATCCACGCACTGGCCATATGCATCACTCCATTAGTATAAATACTAGGACCTGGTTAAATATGTATCCTAACACCAGAAGATTATGGATAGGAATCCAACTTTTCTCCTGCTAACTATTCCAAGAAAAAAAAGGTTAGGTGGGTATCCCCAAGAGTGATCCAAATAAAACTGTCCTACAAGTGAATGATAGTTCCGTTGTTTGCCAGTCAGACAAGAGAAACTTTGCCTATTCCTGAAGGAACAAGATAATCATAAAGTATGCAAAAGCACATACAACACAAAAGAGAGAGCAGTGGACACCACATACACCATTCGTGAACATCATATCTCAACATTTTCTGATCCCACAGACATCAGCACAAGAATGTTTGTATGAACTGTATGATTACTGGCACACAATGGAAAAAAAGCTAAACCATTACCATTAACAAGTTAATCCTAACCTGCCCCTCTTATACTAAGAGTCTGAGATACATATTGCTCTTTAGTCATAGCACTGTAAAGGCACAGCATCTATAAGCATTAATGATGAGGGAGCATTACCACATCCTGTCTCACACACAACATAAGGGTGCATTTCACTCACACAAATAAAAAGTTCTCAGGATGAAAATCTCTGTTCTGACTCACTAAGAAGTTTTTCGTTAAAAGGCAGCATTTTCAGTGACAGTGAGAGATACAAAGAAATTCATGTGCAATGGTAAAATTAGGAAACGTTTTCTTCTATCAATCATCTAGCCTACACTTCCTCCTTACAAGCTAAGGAAATTGAAAAATGTGAAAGATTTTAATGTTGAGCAGGCTTGGACTGCTCAGAAACACGACACCAACAGGTAATGAAATCCTCACTCCAAGAAAAAAATACAGAGGGTCTTGAACTTGGCATGCAAGTAATTCAGCAGCACTGGTGGAGTGGCAGAGTCACTCTGGCAATTCACACAGGATACTGGTTCCTCATTAAATACAACGTGAGCTTCAAGGTCATCTTGTTCCTCTTGAAAGTTCTCAGTGGGTCAGATCCAGCTTACTGGATACCTCCTCTCCAGGAACGCAGGGAAAGCACAATGACCACAATCATGTTCACCAAACACAAACTTGGGCACCACGAGCAATAAGCACACAATGGCAGGAGACTTCAAGCTCAGAAGCTGCACAAGACATGGCAGTACACACAGGAGCACAATCGCTTACCCTACCAAAACCAGCAAGGAGAAACTAGCAGCCCCCACTGCCTCAAAACCAAACAACAAAACCTCATCCCGAAATAATATAATGAAAGCTCCTGTCTCCCCCCGCTAAACCCCTACAAAAGAGGGTGGCTTTCCTGCATTCAGTTAAGCGGGTGCCTAGTGATGGCTGCGAGAAGGATGCTGGTCCTTTGGTTCCGGTGACAGCCAGGATGAGCCCACATTCCCTGATACAGCCCCGGCCACCCCTCAAACGGCCGCCGGTTGCCTTCGCACCTCAGCCCCCACCTCAACGGCTCCGGGGGCCGGGCAAGAGACGGAGTCACCTGGCAGCACCCCGCGGGACCGCTCCCGCCCCGGCAGAACCCGTCATGGTGCCGCGGGACGGGGACACCCCCCGCTCAGGCCGCCCGCTGCGCCCCACACGACAACGCCTTCGCCCGCGCCCCTGCGAGGCCACCGCCCGCCCCTCCCTCGATGAGCACCCCCCGAACTGAGCTCTGAGCTCAAATCCCCGGCACTCGCCGGCCCGGCGAGGAGGCGGCGGCGAGAGAGAGCCGACACCTTCACGGCCCGCTTTCCCCCTGATTCTGCCCCTCACCTCGGGCGGCCCCGCCTCCCCCCGCGGAGGAGGTGGCCGCGTCCGCCCCTGCACTGCAGCTGCCGGCACGCCGGTTCCCCCCCCACCTCGACAGATGGTTCGCCCCACCCTGGCCCACCTTCTCATTGGCAGCACCTGCCCGTCACTCCACCTCAGACCCACTCGGCTCCGCGGGCATGCTGGGAAACCGAGTCCTCCTCGGGGAACCCTTCCCCTTTCGCGGGGGGCAAGGGGCGGAGCGATAAACTACAGCTCCCACAGTGCCCCGCAAACAGCCCCGGAGCGGAGCGGCCCGCCCGGTCCGCTGCAGCCCTCAGCCCCGCACCTACCCCTCCGCCAGCGGGGTGCCCCCTCCCTTAACAAAGGCCCCAACTGCCGCCATGGCCCTGCACGGCCCGGCTCACCTGGCCTCGCCGCCGCCGGCGCCTCCTGCTGCGGCCGGCGTGGGCAGCGCATGCCCTGGGCCTTTCAGTGCCGTTCACCGGGCGCGGTGCCGCCGGCCCGGCGCGCTGCGGCTGCGGGACGGGCCGGCCCCCGACGCATCCTCCCCGTCGGAGCCGCGGCGGGCGGCCGGGATTCGCCCACAATGCACCGCGCGCCGCACCGACAGCATCAGCCTGACATCACCCGCGGGCCGCCCCCGCCCGTCCGGGCCCGCCCTGGGCCCGCCCCGCCGCCACCGGCGACCGGCATCCTGTACCGACGTGGGGCTGCGGCGCCGGCACGGACAGAGGCATCGCCAGGGACTGGGGCAAGGCTCGTCGCTGCGCTGCTGAGATCGTCGTGACAGCATGAGCTGCCCTGGGTCTGAAACCGGCATCACCAGTATGTAGCCAGGCGCTTTGAGAACTGGGGCCAGCACCACCGGGGAGTGGCCAGGGACTCCACTGTCTGGAGACTGGAACCGGTACCACCAGTATGTGGCTGAACACTGCACTGCCCCAGGACTGGGACCAGCGCTGGCATTGTCTGGACAAGGACAGGTGTTGTGATTTGATCAGGACCACCACACTGGACTCAACAGGACTGCCCTACTAGGTCTGCAGCAGTCACCAGCACCCGTAGGAGTAGGGCATTGTGCTATGGGGACCAAGACCAGTATCAGCATATCTGCTTTGGGCAGATTGAGCTGCACTAGGACAGGCAGTGTCTGCAGTGTAGGGCGGGCACTGTGAGCCCCACAGTCGTGTCGTGTGAGCCCCAGCAATGCTGGCTGATTTTATTTTACTCCTGTCTTCTGGGGCTAAAACCATTTCTAGTACCACCAGCAAGCCACTGGCTCACTCCATTGCACCAACATAGTCTGGACTGGACACCACAATGATGTCCAGGGCCAGAAGCACCAGCATTGTCCAGACACTCCACCACCAGAACCAGTGCTGTCCCAATCTGCATCTTCCACGGGGCTGCAGTGCTCCCCAATTTCTTGTGGGACATATCTCCCATCCAGGACTCTTCTCTCCCCAAGAGCAGTCCATGGGGACAGGGTGGTAGCAAGGGTGATAAGTTAGTGAGATTGGCATTCCTGGAGACATGCCCATGCAAAGGGATGTTGAGTCCCACAACAACCATGGCCATCCCCAGCCTTTGTTCAATTTCAATTTAAGATAAAAATGTGCAATTTCATGTTTGCAAGATGGTGCTTTAAAGTTAGTGATATCGCTATATCTCCGGTCTTGTTACATCTATCTAAAAGCACTTTAATTATCAGGATATTTCTGAGAGCTGTTTTTCTCCCTTCAAACACCATATAGTTCCTATTGCTTTGGACCTAAGGGCTCTGCTGATCTTTGCCCCTGAGGTGAAGTGGTACCTTAACATCTGCATTTTAGCTTTATTTCATCCTTGCTCTTTACCTCCCTCTGAGTCTTCTCTGCGGATGCAGCTGAATGAGCCCCCACTTCCTCTGGGAATGTGTCCAATTTCATCTACAGGCCCAAATGTAGCTGAAAATAACTGGAAGATTTTTTTTTTGTAAATCTGGATCAGTTGTGACTTGGGAAGATTTCTAACACAGACCAGTGTGTACCTGGCTCTGTAGTGTCATTTCTGCCTGGCCCTGCCTTTCTTTGTGGAGCCAGAGATCAGCTGTGTGCACATCATGTGGGAAGAATGCTGGAAAGGATGGTTATGAGCAGAACAGTGATAGCCAAGTGACAGTCATGGATTTCACCATGTTCTTACTCTATTGTTTAGTCCATTTTGGGGAAAATGGGGATGAGCAATTGAAAAAAAAGAAAAAGGAAAGACGGGAAGGCAAAGCAAAGTGCTCAGAGTGCATTGGTGAATGTGGACAGGCTGAGGGAGTTGGGCTTGTTCAGCCTGGAGAAGAGAAGGCTGCGGGGTGACCTCATTGCAGCCTTTCAATACCTGAAGGGAACCTACACCCAGGAAGGGAGTAAACTCTTTGAAAGGGCTGACAATAGCAGGACTAGGGGAAATGGATACAAGTTGAAGGAGGGAAGATTTAGGTTGGATATTAGGGGGAAGTTCTTTACTAGGAGAGTGGTTAGGTCCTGGAACAGGCTGCCGAGGGAGGTTGTGGATGCCCCGTCCTTGGAGGTGTTCAAGACCAGGCTGGACGAGGCCCTGGGCAACCTCATCTAGTAGATGTGTTTGTTAGGTGGCCCTGCTAGACAGGGGGGTTGGAGTTACATGATCCTTGGGGTCCCTTCCAACCCGGGTCATTCTGTGATTCTGTGATTCATTCTGTGATTCTGTGAATGTGTCCATAGGGTAGCTATGCCAGGGAGAGGGATATAAGCAGAAATCCCTTGACAGTCTCTTTCTCTTCTTGGTGGCACAGGACCACTGGTCTCCCGGGTGTCACACCAGAGAGAGCAAAAGGTGATCTGCGGGGGGTAGCAGCTAAACAGCCCGTGGAAAGTTGCTGTGGCTGTGGAGGCTGTGGTTTGGGTTAGCCTGCCTTGTGGAGTCCCAGCTCTAACCAGGATGTCTTCAGGTGGAGGCTGAGGATTCAGACTATCTCCAGTGGGCTAGAGGTGGATGTGGAAAAGCCAGACAGGTTTGCTAGGATGCCAGGTGCTTTTTAATCTGGCAGAGATATTAATCCTGTACCTGAGTGCTCGCTATTGAAGGTCTCCATCCTGCAAACACCTGTGTTCACCTTTCTGCTGGCAGTTTTAGGGCTTGTGTGCCACATTGAGTAAATCTTGTATGTGTTGGCAGGAACTCAAGATGAGTCTAATAAATAACTGCTTGTAGCCACAAGAATAGGAGAAGAAATATCAGGGAAGCTGGGTTTAGGTGCTGAGTTGTTTTTTTTTGTTTGTTTGTTTGTTTCCAGCTCATATTTACAGGTATCATCCCCTAGTCATACCACTACTGGTTTGGTTCGTCAGTGTCTGATGTGGTACAAAAGACTTCTAATACATGCCAGGGGCTACAGCTATTTAGCAGATGAGCCAATTGGCTGTTAAAATGTCTTCCAGGGCAGTAAGTTTGCTTGGCTGGATCAGGAAGCTGTGGCAGGGAGTGACTTCTGCCCTGGCAGCCACAAGCCTTTGGGAGCTGCCATAAGACAGATGGCATCATAGTAATTGGCATTCTCCAGAGCTGGCAATACTAGAATTGCTGTTGGAACTCCATAATGTCAGAAGGATCTTCTGAATGGAGGCACAGTGATTGCAGGAAGCAATTCCATAACTTGTACTTTATTTGCTGATTCTTAGCTTATTATAGAATCGTAGAGTTGGAAAGAGCATCTAGCCCGGAACCACCCACTCTTGGTGGCATGTTTAGACACTGTTCTTAATAATGAGAACTGCTCTAATACCCCTTGATTCTCATAAATTAACAGTCTGATGCCAGCTTGCACTGCCTGAAAGCCACAGTAAGGACAAGTAGGCATCATAGAATTTCAGGGGCTCATCTCCCCTTTCCTTGTCTCTCTTGGAGGCAAGAAAGGGGAGCTGGGGATCTGCTTGTTTTCCCCAGAAGCACAGTACCAGTGGCCTTCACTCTCGCTTGCATCTGTGCTGTGATGATGATGTTCGTGACTTTAATTGAGCAAAAAGACAGTCAGAACTTGATGGGGGGAGATGATCTGGTGAAGAATGAGAGATGTAAAACTTGGTGGTGGAAAATATGCCTTATGTGGAAAAAAATCCAGAAAAGGGCACCGTTCCCAGAAGATTTAAAGGTCTGCAAATGAAGCAGCTATATTTTCATGCCCAAGAATTTAAATTACAGAATCATAGAAGAGAATCATAGAATAGTTCGGGTTGGAAGGGACCTTAAAGATCATCAAGTTCCACCCCCGCTCCCATAGTCAGGGACACCTCCCACTAGATCAGGCTGCTCAGTGCCTTGTTGAGCCTGGCCTTAAATACCTCCAGAGAGGAGGCATCCACAACCTCTCTGGGCAACCTGCTCCAGTCTTTCACTGCCCTCACTGTAAATAATTTCTTTCTAGCCCGAATGTACCCTTTTCAAATTTACATCCATTATTTCTATTCCTTCCATTGCATATCCTATGAAAAAGGCCTACTCCTGCCTTTCTGTAGGCCCCCTTCAGGTATCGATAAGCTACTGTGAGGTCCCCCCTGAGCCTTCTCTTCACCAGGCTGAACAACCCCAACTCCCTCAGCCTGTGCTATAAGGCAGTTGCTCCAGCCCTTTGCTTGTATTTGTGGCACTCCTCTAGACCTGCTACAACAGCTCAATGTTCTTCTTATCGTGAGGGCTCCAGCACTGGACACAGTACTCCAGATGGGGCCTCAAGCTTAGTTCCCTTCTTTCTGACAAATCATTTGCTTGTTTGGTGAAAAGCATTCTCGGGAAATCCTGAGTGGGGGTGTGGTTTGCACACAAGCAGTCTTTGATAGAAAACTTAGGAGTGCTCCTTAAACAATCCAAGAGAAAGCTGAAGGGCTCTCCATACTTCCCTCTGGCACCAGGTGGCACAAGAGTTAGTTTTTTAACTTAGCACTTTGCAACCCGAATCGCTGGCATTCAAAACACAAGGAATACCCAACTATGTTAGCAGTGCGGTAATGCCGGCTTTACAAGGGAGTTAGAAGTCCATTTATTCTTGTACGTTACAGATGAAGACGTGCTTTCTGTGCCCAGACTCTGGGCATGAGTTGATTTGGCTTTCCAGTAGTTTGACACTTCTTAAGGACGCCCAGACCTTGCTGCTGTAATGTGAATTTTCAAACTCTGTGCTGGGAATTAGTTTTTTTTCACATCAGCAAAATGCGTCACCCACTGTGAAATCTCGATGCTTTTGGGACAACACTCATTGTCAAGGATTTACACTACAAAGTCAAGGTTAAATGTGGTCCTAAGGTTAAATGTGGTCCTAAGGTTAAGACAGAGGAAGAAGCGTTGTGATACTAAGGCAAGGAGCTCCACATTGTGGTAACGATGATACTCGCAGGGCTGCCAAGGAAAAAGTGGATGTGAACCCAAGTAGAGAGACTTTCCCCATTTTCAGCAAACTGGGGACAGACGTATGACATGTGGCAGT
Organism: Turnix velox; assembly: GCA_013400935.1. Lineage (NCBI taxonomy): Eukaryota > Metazoa > Chordata > Aves > Charadriiformes > Turnicidae > Turnix > Turnix velox. Next base: position 106,119 of record VZTY01003622.1, read on the forward strand.
GGGCGAGAGCACAAGATGTTTGTCACCTCCCTATCTGCACAAGCCCTGTTGGTGAGTGAGGGCTGGGCACATTGCTCAAGGACCCTACCTACCGCTGCTGTGCTGATTTTGGAGTGAGTGTCCCAGCATGTGGCTGACTGACAGCTGCTGTTAGTGGGACAGTGAGTGCTGTGTCTCACGGTGCACGGCTGTACCTGGGCACCCGTGTCTGTGGTGATGTGGGGTTGTGCAGGCGTGCACCGCTGCCTGCCTGCTGGTCATGGTCCCAGGGTGGTGTACGTGCAGGGTTATCTCTGAGGGCAACTCTGGGGGTATGGAGTGGGGGTGTTTCTCCCAGGGCTGTGTGGATACAAGGGGGTGCATTTAGATAGGGATCTTGTCTGTGTGTCTGTGGGCGTAGTAGGGATGTGCTCATGGCTGAGAGGCTGCTGGTGAGTTCCTCTGGGTGCAGGGCATTCCCAGGGTGCCTGTGAGGGGTGTCTCTGGGTGTAGGATGCTCCCAGAGGTATCTCTGGCCATGAGATGCTCCCGAGACACAACTTGGAAGTGTCGCTGGATGAGGGATGCTCCCAGGAGTGTCCTTGGCTGCGGGATGCTCCCGGAGCACCACCGGAGGATGTCTCTATGTGTGATATGCTTCCAGGGTTGTCCTCAGCCCCGGTGCGATCCTGGGGGCGTGCGGTTGCAGTGTGCGAGGAGACGCTGGCAAGGCCGCCTCGGTTGTGTGGGACGTCCCTGCGTGTTCGTGGGGCCGGCGGGTCGCTGCCGGTGCCGCCCC
>VZTY01003625.1:3708-21601 GCA_013400935.1 Turnix velox
AGAAGTTTTCTTGTAAACTAAATTTTGAATTTAAATATAAAGCAAACTGAATGTTTATCCTGTTATTTTGGAATCTTTAATAATAAAGTTCACTTTTCAGAGCAACTAAAAACAGTGCTAATGAAGTCCTACATTAATTACACTCACAGCAAAGAGATTACAAACCCAATTAAGATAAACTCAATAAGATAATATCAAGCATTCCTTCAGATATCCGTTCTCAGTAAGAACTTTCTTTTTTAGACAGAAAATTCAGTTTTAAGAACAGATTTAGATTAAAAAAAGACAACAGCCTTAAGGATACTCACATTCCCAGCTGTATTCATAACAGACTTAATCTCCCTTTTGCATGCTTTTAGTGACTTCATCTGGATGTAGGCTCTCACCTTATACTGTTGAAGCAATAAATTCAGTAAATAAAAAGCAATAATTAGTGCAGGTTTGCAAGAGGGACTGTATTTAGGGATTTATTACATAACATTTGTATATATATCTTAAAAATAGGTAGTAAAAAGCTGCTCACAAAGCTTCCCTAGAAAGGAAATCCTATCCAGATTTTTGATAAGCTTATCATATAAATTCATATTTATGAAGTCAAGCACTTACCTGATGTATCTTAGATTTGGCAGCTTCCATCACAGTTCCACTTTCAGCTTTTTGATTCACAGAATCTTTATTTGTGTTGTTACCTGACTGGGTGTCAAAAAAGAGCAAGGAAGGGTTATCATTAATCATCTTTTAAATCCAGTCTGCAAATTCTTTCATAAATCCTTTTTATCAGTCTCACATGAAGAAGAAAAGCAAGTGTTTAATAGTCAAAATCCACAAACCATGACTGTGAAGAGCAAAATTCTATATTATATATAATAATATTATAAATACATATATTTAAAGATGAATACATATATAATTTTATATGTAATATAATGTATAAAATATGTTATATATATATTTATTATATGTATATAATTCAATAATATTAGGGTTGCACTTTGTTGCTCTGCAGTTTTAAGACTTAACCCAGAATATGCACTTTATAGAATCTCTCTTTAACTTTAGTAATTCTACTGAAGGAAATACAAATATTTTATCTCAAATGTGACATCACATCAATAGTAAAAATACTGAAGTTCCTTCTTCTCACTTCCAGCCCACTCCTGTCCACTGAATTCTCCAAAGATGTGTAAAAAATATTCCATCCCTCATATTTTTAGCTGCAAAATGCTTCATGTAAGAAAAAGATGTAAAAGAATGATTTAAAAGGTGTAAAAAAAGCCCTGCTGAATGCTTGAGTATGGTGTAGCCTATAGCAATTCCTCTCTGACTTCCTTTTCAAATTTAAGAGTCTCACATGGTCACAACCCACAATAAGCAAGAAAAACTATGAATATTTGACTCTGAAGACAACTTTTTCCAGTAAAAGTCTCTTACTTTACACACACAACTCCCTGGGAGAAGAAGAAAAAGGTTAAACAGAGGGAATAAATAGCTGCTGTATAGAATTAGCTCAATTATTAAACTATATGATTTGCTGCCTGGAGTGATTTTAAAAGAGTAATTTTGGATTGAGTTAAATCTTACCTCATTTTTCCCATTCTTGCTGTTGTTGTTGCCTTGGGAAATCATTTTTTCCAGAACAGCAAGCAGATGCAAGGCTTTCTCAGCTTGGTAAGTGAGCAGATACAAGTCCACCAACAAGAAGCACACAGCCTGGGCAAACTTCTCCTCTGTAGAAAGCAAAGAAGTGAAAATTATTTGGCATCTTTGGTATCAATCCTCCCCCACACGACTGAAGGCAAAAAAAAGTGACTATAAAATGCACCCAGGTGACATTATAAGAATAAAATCTATATATTACTCCCCAAAAAGCCCTGTTATAAACCAAAATGGGCAATCAACGCTCCAAAAAGCCCTGTTATAAACTAAGAGGAACTGAAGGAGAAACAGGACAGAATTTACTTGATTTATTAAGACAAACACACACATCTTTCATCCCTGTCACCCTTAAAATTCATCCAGTATGAAGTTTGTTTCATACAAGTACAGCAATTCCACTACACAGGGTGCCACAGCTCATAAAAGCTGGAGACTTCATATTTAGATGAGCAAATATAATTATATATGAGGTAGGTATTTAAAAGTGTGAGTGTCCTGACAAGCACACACAAAGTGGTCTGATGACTAAAAAATACTAGATTTTGAAGCATTTAATTAGTTTGTACACATTCTGGAAATAAATACTTTTTTAAGCTGTCAAGAACTCATTCCAACTTCATTCTAGATACCTGCTAAATGTCTCTGAATAATAAAGTTATGTTCTTCAATATAGAATCACAGAATGTCAGGGATTAGAGGGGATGTGGAGAGATCATCGAGTCCCACCTCCCCCGCTGGAGCAGGAACACCCAGATCAGGTCACACAGGAAGGTGTCCAGGTGGGGTTTGAACGTCTCCAGAGAAGAAGACCCCACACCCTCTCTGGGCACCCTGGGACACTTTTCTCTAACCCTCACCCTAAGTTTTTTCTCCTATTACTGTGGAACCTCCTGTATTCCAGCTTGCACCCATTCCCTCTTGTCCTGTCATTGGAGGTCACTGAGAAGAGCCTGGCTCCATCCTCCTGACACTCACCCTTTCCATATTTATAAACATGGATGAGGTCACCCCTCAGCCTTCTCCAAGCTAAAGAGCCCCAGCTCCCTCAGCCTTTCCTCAGAAGGGAGATGCTCCAATCCATCATCTCTGTGTCCCTGTGCTGGACTTTCTCCAGCAGTTCCCTGTCCTTCTTCAACTGAGGGCCCCAGAACTGCACAAAATACTCCTCAAAAATGAAGGCTACCTTCTTTCTTAAAGAACCACATTAGACAAATCACTCATCTGATAGTAAAAAGAAGATAAAATGATCTCATTAGAAGAACAAAACTTTCTGTCCACCTACCAAAAGGCTCTATAAACTGATAGAGCTTCTCTCCAACAGAGATAGCTTCAGTGTACTGGCGCAGATGGTACAAGATAACAGCTTGGTTGTAGTACAGCATGCTGTTCTCTACATCATCTAAACCATCCATTTCTTCCACAACAGAGTGAACCTGAAAGAAAAAAATAAGAAAATCCCCCACTTCTATCATCAAGCTTTCAATACCTATGATTTTAATACAAATATTATTAAAAAATAAAAATTTAAATGTTTTAATCCACCTAAAAAGAGTTCTAAACTAATAGATATAAACCCAGCAAAAATTGACAATTGAAACATGACAAGTGAGTAGCAAAGTTACATTTTCAATTTTTACTATTTCATAAACTATTTAAACCATCCATTTTTTCCACAACAGAGTGAACCTGAAAGAGAAAACACAAAAAAAAAAATCTACTTGTGTCATTGAGCTTTCAATACCTATGATTTTAAAACAAATTTTAAAAAAAATTTAAAGGTTTTAATCCATCTAAAAAGAGTTATAAAGTAATAAGCTTTATTGCTGCTAGATATAAACCCAGAAAAAATTGACAGTTAAATTAAAAGCTGTCAGTTGAGTAGTAAAATTACATTGTCAATTTTTACTATTTCATAAACTATCTCAGGTTAAGGAACTCCCTATTGCAAGGACACAGCAGGTCTTCCTTTCGTTGTAATCTCTGAAATGTTTCAGTTTCAGAATGTCAAGATTGGAAGGGACCTCAAGAGATCATCTAGTCCAATCTCTCTGCTGCAGCAGGAACATCTAGATCAAGGTGTAGAATTTTCCTCCATCTGTTGACATTACCTGGTTCTTCAGCTGGTTAAGGGTTTGCCTCAGGTTGTCAGTGGTTGTCTGGTTGCTTTTACAGAACTCAGCAACAGCAGTATTCAAAGTTATTTTGTAGTCATCTTTGTTTATGTCTTGGAGGGTATTGAGGTGTTGTAAACAAGTATCGTAGTTTCCAGCCTGGAAAATCCCACAAAGAGCAAAAAGCAGGCATTAGAAGACAAGAAGTTTTAACATCAAGCTACTAAGTTACAATCAAAGTAAGTTTCTGTTCCCAGCAAGTGAAAAAAAACCAAGAGTCTACACAGGGACTTCATTATTTATCCAATTTAATAGATTCATTAAATTTAGTTATTAGATTAAGTAGATCAGCAGTCTAAAAGTTGAGCTCAGACCCTAAGTTCAAAATTAATCTTGTGGGGGAAGGACAACCAGAGTAGTCAATTATTATAAACAGATGTTCTCATGAAAAGGGTTATTCCGATTTCTCTTTAGCACATAATTTTGAGTTTCAAGATTCTTTATTTGCCCACTTTTGATATTTTTTCCCTATTATATGTACACTGAGTGGCTGTGGCTGCTTGCAGAAGTCCCAGCTCACCACTTCGTCCTCATTCTTCACTTCACTGCAGAGAATTAGTCCATGGAAATTATACAATCATAGATTAGTTTGGGTTGGAAGGGACCTCAAAGATCATCTAGTTCCATTGCCATAGGCAGGGACACCTCCCATTAGACCAGGTTGCTCAATGCCTTAAGCACCTCCAGAGTGGGGGTTTAAGATTAAGTTGGGTTGGAAAAGGGTTTAAACAATATTTTTACAAGTTTTAGCTGTTGAATGAAGAACACAATCACCTTGGCATGCCTCAACAGAAAACAGAATCCCAGCACAATGTTCCCCCCAAGGTAAGATTTAATCAAGACCTCAAGAAGCAGGCAAGGACCTCACCTCTTTTAGTTTTAGTCTTTCCTGTGCTCATAAAGGAAGAATTTAACAGCATTGAGGAATGAAAGAACTCCAGGCTCTTTTTAGTGTTAAGCCTAAATTATTTTTCACCCTCTGCTGTTCAATTCCTACAAAGGATTTCCCATCAGGGTTTCTTCCAGTTTGGTTCCTCAGATAAGCAGATTCTCTTCAACCCCTGTCAACACCTCATAAACAAAACCCATACTGGAGTTATATGGCCACTCTCCTCCTTTTTAAGTGCTGCTCCATGGAGTTTCTCCTCAGTTCCTGACTAACTTACTCTATTAAGTGAAACACACCACCACAGAAAGGTTTTGTGATCTAAGTATCAACAGTGATAAAGTTGATAATTCCCTACTGATCACGTGTGCAAACTTGCAACTCAACTTGTGGCACACTCTTTAATCAATGAGGTTCATCTCCCAGTGACTTGCTTCATGTTCTCACACTCACAGAGCTTCTTTTCAACAGAATTATCTTTCAGACCAAGATTTCTAACCACAGTTAGACTAAAAACACCAAATTCTTAAATATTCAGCTAATTTTGTGATTTTTGTGGGGTTTTTTTGTTTTGTTTTTGTTTTTTACATTTTATTTTTCCCTGGCTAACAGTCTTTTACTCCATTCTACTAGGCAGGGTGTAGAAGAAATAATTTACTACTAATTCTATGAAGACTTAAATTGGAAATGCAACATGTCAAAGCAGCATGCAAGTCTATTAAAAATATATATTAAAAATTTAAAAGAACTCAACAGCAAATAAAATTGGCAAACAAGGCACCAGAGTTTTTATGCTCATGTCTGCCATCCCACAACTCCACAAAATTAAGGAGTTCTTATACAAAGAAAAATAATCATGAGATTAGATAAAATGGACCAATATAAAATTAAAGATGAAGACACAAGCAAGGGAGAGATACATCGAGGGAAAGGGGAAATCAATGATATTTTCTGTCACTAAATAAAATTAGGAAACGGAAAGAATAAAATGGAAAGATCTGCTACTTTTAACATATTAAAAAGATCTTCCAAGGGAGGCAAAACCTCCTGCCTGCAGGAGTTTAATGTCAAGTGACAGCACACAGTGGTTTTTGTGAAAGAACAAAGATGCTAAAACAAAAAAGGTTTGTTGGCTGTTATTAAACACATGTGGTTCCTTCAAACCACAGAATTTTAGCTTGAGGCTGTTAATTTCATCCCGGAGATCATGCAGATACAAAATAGCAACCTGCTTCTCCTTATTAACTCATCATATAGTTTCTAAAAATGACTGAATTTGGAGAATCAACATGTTCTTGCCTACTTGGTTCAATTCTTCCCTTCAGTTTTCTCACAGCACAGCAGCGAAAATACACGTGATGGTTTTACAACACAATTAATTCTGCTTTGGAGGTACCAACTGTGCTATGGAATCAGGAAAAACAATTATATATTAATGTAAAATAAGAAGTCTCAAAGTTTGGCTTTTTGCCTTACCAGAAAAGCTTGTAATGCACTGCTGGACAATTCCTTCTCCTGATCAGTGATCCCTGAAGTACCTGCTCCTTCATGTTTCTCAGATCCTTGATCTGTAAAGCAGGCAGAAGATTACAAGAAGGTTTTTGCAAACATGATGGCAACCATTCAGTTTAAAAAAAACCCCCAATCTCAGTGAGCAAGGCAGGCTTTATAAATTCAATGTCTTTTCTTTTTCCTCTCCTCTAGAATTCACAGATGTAAACTCCAATTTATTTTCACTTGGAACAAATGAAGGTGCTTATCCACGAGCTCCCCTGCAAAATCCACTTCCCAGCATAGGAAATGCATCTGGATCATCATGATAATTCACAAATATAAGGAAAAAACCCCCAACAATAAGGGACAAGCAAACCTCAGAAGATTCATCTCTTAATATCCACAGTATCTACTCATAATTTGCCCCTGTGCCTGGGAAGACAGCGAAATCCCTTCCACTGCCCCACGCAACAACATATTTGAGCAAAAATTGTAAATATTTGACTTTCATCCTGCCTCAGGATGCCAACCAAGGTGAGATTTTCTTAAAATCTCAGCATCTTCCACCTGCAGGTTACAAAGTAACCCACTGTGATTCAGATCAAATGTAGGATTCATAGAATGGTTTGGGTCTGCAGAGGGTTTCAGAGGAAATAAAACACAAAAAAAACTCATAAAAATTTTGATGCTCAAAAGTTTTCTGCAGTAAAAGAGGAAAGGAACAAGAGGCATCTCTCCTTCAAGCAAAATAAAGACCTGATGCCAAAATCTTGTGGTTATCAACCTCTAGAACAGCAGGAAAAAAAGCCAACACATCTTTCCTCAGACTTTCCTAAAAGGTAGGTTATCTTTACCTGCTCAGCTTTGCTTTCAGGGTATGCCAGTAAAAGCAGTAAGTTTAAAGGCTTGATATTAAAACTTTTGATGTCAATCACACTTGGGCTGGTCTAGAGGTTCCTCACCTACACATTCAGCTTGTAGAGGACCATCAGTTACCCAGTTACTAATTACTGTTGTTGCCTGCAAGTCCATAAAACAAGCATTTCAAATAAAAGCAGGCTTGGGGAAGTCTGAATCCTGAAGGAAAACGTCTTTAGTTAAGCAAAAGGAGACAATATTCTCTTTGGTTTTAAAGTTATGTAGCTGTCATATGTATTTGAAGGAAAAAAAATCAGGACATCTCTAATGATTTCACTAAGTCTGCTGATATTTAAAAATAAATAAACTAGGGTCCATTTCCAGTAAAAATACAGTTGTCCCTTCTCCTACAAATGCAGTTTTAGGCCTGACATCTTGCCACCTGGCTCAGTGAACCAACCAGGTTTGTGAAACCTGAACTGGAAAGCTTATGAGGAAGAATAAAGCTGAAGTCCTGCTGGTGTGGTTCACAGCACAGCTCCCTCTCCTCTGAACAACAACTCCCTCCACCAACAAACTCTTTGGGTGGTGTCTAGATTTTCCCTCAAACACACTTGAAACCTGCTAAAGAGCTAAACAGGTAATTGTGTCACCTATTTAAACTGGTTTCTTTGCTTTCAGCTGATCTTTATTATCCAGAGATCCCACAGACAGGATTCACCTTAAAGCTGCTAGGCTCAAGATGTTGAAAAAAACCCTCCAATTCCATTTAAATATGGGTGGGAAACACCTTTAAAGTTCACCTAGTGCAGGGAGCAGTGACACCCTGCACTAGATGAGGTTGCTCAGAGCCTCAGCAAGACTGGCCTTGGATGTCTCCAGGGATGGGGCCTCCACCACCTCTTTGGGCAACCTCTTCCAGTGTCTCACAACCTTCATGGAGAAGTTCTTCGTAATGTCTAATCTAACCTAGTTTCAAACCACTGCCCATCATCCTGTGTCTCCATGTCCTGGCAAATAGCCCCTCCCCAGCTTTCCTGTAGTTGCCTTTCAGCTTCACTTGTGCAAACTATTTCCACGAGGACCTGTTGAACTTTGCATTTTGTCCAACTTCCACAAGCACAGAGCAACCCAAACCTCAGATTTAGGCCAGGACGGTGGTGAGAGACAAAAGGGGAAATCACAGAATATCAGGGAGTGGAAGGGACCTCAAAAGATCATCAAGTTCCATCCCCCTGCTGGAGCAGGAACACCCAGATCAGGTCACACAGGAAAGCATCCAGGTGGGGTTTGAATGTCTCCAGAGAAGGAGACCTCCTGTGCCACTGTTGTAACCCTCTGAAAAAAGAAATAAAATTCAACTGCTCAGAATTTATCTGTAGGAAGCTGCTGCCCTGTGTTTGAAGTTGGAAGTTGGGAAATTCTCTCCCCAGAAAGCAGCCCTGGGGCTCGGCAGTGTCAAAATACACTGGGGAGGTTTTTTTCTGCTTGACACCAGTGGGAAGTTGCTCCTACTGTAGAAGTCACACCATGACAAGCAGCAGAACTTTGGACAAACTGGCTGTATGAGAGGAGAAAAAGGAAAAGCATGAAACTGCCACCTGAAAATGTTCATGGGTCTCCTCTTCTGCTGGTTGCCATGATGTTATTTCAGCAACAAGAAGATACAGATGTGAAGACACCTGGAGGGTGACTGCAACCATGGTTTGGCTCATACCTGTTGTCCGTATCTCCGAGGCTCTCTCTTCCTGAGCTCTCTTGTTCCTAAGCCCTGTAAATTACATCTTGCATCAACAGTGCTGTTGGACACCAGAGCATCTCTGGAATTATTTGCTTTATTTCCAAAATCTAAAGGCAATGGGGATCATCTTTTCCTTGGAAAGAGTGGGGATTTGTCACTTGCTTTGCTCCTACAGCATTTTGAGGTCTATGAAGATGGAATCATAGAATGGTTTGGGTTGGAAGGGACCTTCAAGATCATCTAGTTCCAAGCCCCCTGCCATGGGAAGGGAAACCTCCCCATAGATCAGCCAGAATATTCAGAATTTGAACGATAACACATTTTTTGGCACTAAAACTCCTTCTTTCTAAGAAGCACTGCACTACCAGTATAAATATAAAAGATGATTTATAATAAAAAGCAAAGATTTCTCAGTGGAAAGTTACTTGTTGTCCACTGCTAGGGATTAATGTATCCTGCAGAGCACTTTGCCACAACTCACTTCTTTGAGCCTGTATTTTTCAAGAAGATACAACTGAAAAGTTCCTTTAATACTTCCAAGGACAACAACAATAAAAAAAAAATCCCCAAAAAATTAGGTTTGTTATTTTTTTCTCCTTGTAGTTATAAAGCTTATAGATAAACACATTAAAACTATATTTCCCCTCCCCCAACTGTCTTCTTCAGACACTGGGGAGTCTCAAATTCAGCACCCAAAGGCAAAAAAAAGTGCTTGCAACGATTTTAAATTAACGTTCCCACTATAGAAAACGGGGAAAAAGAATAAAAAGCATGTTATTAAACCCCTTTGGTTCTCCTCTTCTCCATCCCTTTTGGGGAAGGACTTTTTCCTCCAGTGAGAACATCTCATTTTAGGGCAGGCTGACAAGCAGTAGCTCATCAGTGCTAATGAGTAATGGTAATTGGAATCTATTTAGGATCTTTAGGATCATAAAATGGTTTGGGGTGGAAGGGACCTTAAAGATACTCTAGTTTTAATCCCCCTGCGATGGGCAGGAACATCTACTGCACCAGGTTGCTCAGTGCCTCATCCAGCCTTGCCTAAACACCTCCAGGGAATGAGGGGGCATCCACAACCTCTCTGGGCAACCTCTTCCAGTGTCTCACCACCCTCACCCTAAAGAATTTCCTTCTTCTATCCAGCCTGAACCTCCCCTCTTCCAATTTACACCCCTTATTCCTCCTAGCCCTTTACCAGGCGATCTGTTGTTTATATTGGCCGCTTTCTCCTTGCCACAGCGTCCCTTCCGGGCGGGCTTTTGGAACGATACCCTCATCCTCTCGACCTGCCCCGAGCTCCTGATGTTCAGCGGCGGCGACACGAACACTTCAAACCACCCCCCCAACCCCTCCAGCACCTTCTCAACGTCCTAAATTAACCCACAACTCCAACGTCTGCGTTAACCCGCGAGCCCATCGTCCCCTCCGCTGGGCCATTCGGGGCGGGGAGGTGACAACAACTCGGTCCCTTTAAGGGTACCGAACGGGCTCCTCATACCCGTCGCGGGGGGACTGTTTGCTCGGCGGAAGGAAACGGAACGGAGCAGTTCGAGCCCCCCTTCACCCTCAACAACCCAACCCCCCACCACGAGAGGCCGCGTATCCCTGCGCAGGACCCGCGCTGCCACCGCACTCACCCGCAGCCTTGTCCGCCGCCATGTCGCCGGATGCTCGCTGCGGCCCCCGCAGTCCCGGCGTGCACAACGAGCCTCAAGCTCCTCCCAAGCTGTGTCGAGCACCACTAAAAGGGCCGCTCCACAATATCCTTCCCTCTCTACTTTGTCACCGAACCTACCCTGTCCGCCAGCGCCGCCTCGCTGCTTATACACCCGCCACTTCCCAGGTCCAGGAGAGAGACTTGCGTAGTGACGTCAGGACGCTACGCTGCGTCGTTGCGTGCGTAACGCGACGTCTGTGGGAACCGCCATGATGCTGTGTGGGGATGGAGGGGAGGAGATTTGGTCTGGATAGAAGAAAGTTCTTTTCTGTGAGGGTCGTGAGACACGGGAAGAGGTTGCCCAGAGAGGTTGTGGATGCTCCCTCAATCCCTGGAGGTATTTAAGGCCAGGCTGCATGAGGCATTGCGCAACCTGGTGCAGTGAGAGTTGTCCCTGCCCATGGCAGGGGGGTTGGAACTAGATGATCTTGAAGGTCCCTTCCAACCCAAACCATTCTATGATTCNTTCTATCATTACACTGCCTGGTAAATTGTTCTTCCCCATCTCTCTACCCCCCTGTAGGTATTGGTAGGATGCTGTAAGGTATTTCTAGAGCCTTCTCCTGGCTGAACAGCCCCAGCTCTCTCAGCTTGTCCTCACAGAAGTGCTCCAACCCCTTGATCGTTCTTGTAGCCCTCCTCTGGATCTTCTCCAACAGGTCCACAATTGTCCTATGCTGAAGTCCCCAGAGCTGGACACAGAGAACAGAGAAGAGGGACAAAATCACCTCCCAAATCCTACTGGTCATGCTCTCCTTGACACTGTGGAAATGGATGGCAAAAATGTTTAGTGGAAGAAGATCTCTTCTTGATGTAGTTCCACTCCCCCTACCATGGGCAGGGGCACCTCCCACTAGACCAGGTTGCTCAGTGCCTCATGCAGCCTGGCCTTAAACACCTCCAGGGATTGAGGGGGCATCCCCCATCTAGGTTGCTTTTCCTGACTCCACTTTTCTCAGGGAGGAAAGGCTTGTAAGGAAAGGTGACACTTTGAGAGACGCAGAGTTGGAAAGAAAGAAGGAAACAGGCTTTTAGACACGTGCTCTGAAAACCTTTAAACCATCACAGCTTTTAATCAACCAGACTCTTAAAGATTCTGAAAACACCATTTCAGGTATTTCAACAGCAGGATGATTCTTTTTATTTTATTTTGTAATTCAAATTGTTAATGTTCCAAATTATCTTGAATGATTTCTATTAACCACCAGTTCTCCTCTTCGCTAAATGCTCATCTTTCAACTTTTCCTTAGACATAAGAGAGAAACCTGCAATCCTTATGAATAGAATCATAGAATGGTTTGGGTTGGAAGGGACCTTAAAAGATCATCGAGTTCCAACCCCCCTGCCATGGGCAGGGACACCTCTCACTACACTTTTCTCAAAAGAATAAAGTCACCAAAAACCCACCCTGAGTGACAGAACACAAATGTCTCATGTGGACCTGACAGAAATGCATGTTTTCCTCTCTCTCAGGCTCGGTACAGAGTGAATCACCACCATCTAAGCAGCAGTCTGCTTGTTCTGGAACATTCTGCATCACTGGAAGAGGTTACCCAGAGAGGCTGTGGATGTCCCCTCAATCCCTGGAGGTGTTTAAGGCCAGGCTGGGTGAGGCACTGAGCAACCTGGTGTAGTGAGAGTTGTCCCTGCCCATGGCAGGGGGGTTGGAACTAGATGATCTTGAAGGTCCCTTCCAACCCAAACCATTCTATCATTCTATGATAAATCTCACTCAGCTTCAACTATGGCAGCCCTGGTATTGGTCTCCTTATCTCTTCTATGCTGTGACACGAAGAGGACAGCTATGATAGTTGTCTTTACCTGTCACTCTGATTGAAACATGGAGCCTGAGAGGCACCTACAGCATCTTTGGTGTATCTTCCAGCATCATTTTGCCATGCTTGTGCCTTGAACTTCCAATTTCTTTCTCCCCTTTATTTCTAAGGCACAAACAAAGCAATTTTTGGCAACTTTTTTCTTTTTTTTTTTATTTCTTTTTTCAGTATGAATTATTTCAAAAAGGAAATTAAGTCGAATAAAACCTTTTTTTTTTTTTCCCCTCTCCTTAATAATCAACTCTTGATTCTTAATGTGGAGAGAAGGAAGAGATGTTTGCCTTATGCTTCAAGCATACATGCATGTAATCTAAACTCTTACTGACATCTTTCCTTGAAAACTATTGTGATAGCAGCGCAAATGTCCTCTGAAGAGGAAGGAGAGAGTTTTTTGACTAAATCTACCTATAATTTGCATTCTTTCTCCCTGAGAAATAACAGAATTTGCCAAGGGAGGAGACCACAGAAAGAGTCTCTGTCTCAGTAAGGCAGATATGCCACCTGCTGTGGATGCAGAATAAAATGAAATACAGTTTGAAAGAGTAAAAACAGAGTGTGGGAGGAAAAAACCCCAAGCAAACCAAAAATCAAACCAGTTTTAAAAGGTTCTGCTATTTTGGAGTTTTTTCCTGGGAAAAAATTATCACAATTCAGGCTTTTAACCCAAAAATCTGAAAAAAACAAATGTGGGGCAGAGACGGGCAGGTTTTTCTGGGTATTTTTAGCCCATTTCTAGGGTAAATTAAAATAAATCAACTATAATTTATCACATAAAGGGGAAAGGGAGGAAATTTCTGGAGAAACGAGGCAAATCTGCTCACAGAGTTTTCTCAGCATAACATTCCTCCCCTGAATGGTACTTTCCTGTTCTAGGCTACATTAAGTAGGACAGGGTTTTCCTATCAGATTTTGGCCTCTTAAAGTTTTTAAGATTCTATTTTAACCTCCTGCAGACTCAAAACCAGCAGGGTGGCCATCTCCTACCTTGCCTTGCAGCAGCAGATGTGGACAGATAAACTCTCCAGTGGCCACAGCAACAAGACCTGGCTAGTAGAGGAGAAAATTGGGATTTGCAACATCCATGACCACTGCCAGACTGTGAAAGAGAAAAAGTGAGAAAGATAAAAGTAAAAAAGAGAAAAGTGAAAAAGAGAAAGAGAAATGTGAAAAAGAGAAAAAGTGAAAAAGAGAAAAGTGAAAAAGAGAAAGAGAAAAGTGAAAAAGAGAAAGAGAAAAGCGAAAAAGAGAAAGAAAAAAGCAAAAAAGAGAAAGAGAAAAGTGAAGAGAAAGAAAAAAGTGAAGAAGAGAAAGAAAAAAGTGAAAAAGAGAAAAGTGAAAAAGAGAAAGCAAACTGTGGAAGTTACAATTCTTTTACCAGATCCAACAGTATGGAAATCCTAGCAGCACTTTGCTTGCCAAGTAAATTCCAAACTACATGCGAATGAATAGAAGGAATACTTTCTCTGTTATTAAATAGGGCTTCCTATTGCATCTCTAAGGTTTGAAAGCTTTTAATCCCTAGGTGGCACTATGCAATAAAGTAAAGAATATTTAAATGCTATTTTCCCCCTACAGATGAAGTTCTTACTATATAAACTAGTGTAAATTGGAGTATTTTGAATACAGCCACTAGCTTGGGCTTCATGAGTCTCTTTCTGAATCCGTCTCTCCAAATCATTAAAAGATACTTCTGTGAGTCTAATTTAAATACAGTATATTTTTTCTTTCAGAGTGCTATGGAATAGATTTTTTTCTGCAAAATTATAGTGCATCATAAATTATTGCATCATAAATTAGTGCATAAATTAGTGCATCTATTAGCAGTGAATAAAGCAGCATAAGCTGTGTTTAATTTAGCAATGGAGTTGGAGCAGCAGGAGAAGAAGGACAGCTGTAAAGAGCTGCTGAGAGGTTCTTCACATCTCCAAGTGTGTTCTCACACAGAGTTTATTCTGCATCAGATGTGCCACACATCTCCATGACACATTTTGAAACTCCCTCAAGTCAAACTGTCTCACAAAACTTCTCCAAGCGTGGGATTTCTGGGAAGCAGCAAGTTCCCTTTTCACTTGTCTCATGCAGATCATAAAATCCTTGATGTCAGGGATTGGAAGGGACCTGAAGAAATCATCTAGTCCCATCCCCCTGCTGGAGTAGGAACACCCAGATCAGGTCACACCGGAAGGTGTCCAGGTGGGGTTTGAATGTCTCCAGAGAAGGAGACTGCACTCCTTCTCTTGTCTCACCCTCACCCTGACAAAGTTTTTTCTTCTATTTCTGTGAGACCTGTGTTAGATCTTCCACCCATTGCCCCTTGTTCTGTCATTGTATGTCACTTGAGAAGAGCCTCGCTCCATTCTCCTGACCCTCACCCTTTCCATATTTATAAACATCAATGAGATGTTTCATGCCAGCTTCCACTCTCCACGTAAAACCTTCACAAAAGGAAAGAAGCCCCCTAATTTTTCTCACTCTTACTTTTTCTGATCCTGCTCTTTACTCTGATGCTGAAGACTTCCTGGAGATGCAGGGGAAGAACATCAGTCTTCACCCTGCAGCCACAGTAGCAGTGTCAGGGAAAGATTTCAGAGCATGTCCTTCTTACACCTTGTTTTCCTAGAAGAAAAAAAAAAAGGGAGATAGAATATCTTTCTGGCAATGCTTTACCACTCTGACAGCTTTGCTCACGGTCAAATGGAGATGCTGAGTCTGGGAGACAAGCTGAGACATTGTGGGATGAGGAAAGACAACAAGGAGATGCAGGGAGTTATCACTGAGAAACACAGGATACAAAAACAGAGGATTTAGGGGAATGATGCCACAATTTCCTCAATAAATTTCTCATTCTACTGAAAAGAAACACCCATCTTTTCTTCATGTTATAGTACCTGATAAATATATCCTCCATGGAGATATTTCCATGTGAATCTCATCTTTCCATCATTCTAGATCTTCTCGGATTTTGTTCACATATGCTTTCTCTTTGTTTGGCACTCATGGTATCTCCTGATAGCTCCATTAATATTTTCTGGTAATGGGTTAAAGTCCAGGGATCACCAAAATTGTTTTAAGACTATCCTAGGAAAAGAAATAATAAAAAAACAGGATTACAATCTTTGAATCATTTCCATTCTGGTGTAATCCAAAAGAAATTAATTTACACTGCAAATCAAGGTAGTTGTGGAAGGAAAACAATATAAACACACACCATAATTTCCTGCTCTAGCAGGAGGCTTGGACCCGGTGCCACACATCTCCATGACACATTTTGAAACTCCCTCAAGTCAAACTGTCTCTCAAAACTTCCCCAAGCGTGGGATTTCTGGGAAGCAGCAAGTTCCCTTTTCACCTGTCTCATGCAGATCATAAAATCCTTGATGTCAGGGATTGGAAGGGACCTCAAGAGATCATCTAGTCCCATCCCCCTGACCACCTCTTGAGGTCTCTTTCAATCCTTGACATTCTGTGGTTCTGTGATACACCTTGTGTTGTTTCCTTTCCTTACGGAACTTCAGCTTTCACTTAAATGCTCAAATTGACAGAAAAGCCTTTATTTCAACAAGTCTGAGGCCAAATCCTTAATTTGCAGAGGTGCAAGACTTCCAGTGTTAAACAGTTAGGAATAAAAGCATCCCATCTCTAAAACACACTCCCTAACAGTAGGAAGAACATGTTTATTTCCAACTTGTCAAGGAATTTTTCATGCCCTTGCATGTTGCAGAGCACTTTGACCCTTTCTGAGATGCAGAAATAAGAAGGGAACGTACCTGTGCCAAGGCAGAGGCCTTGAGTAAACACTAATTCTTTCAGCCCAGTCTTAAGATTTCTTCCTGTGCCAACAGAAGTTGATACACACACTTTGTGGGGTAGTTTATTGCTCGATATTCTTGGTGTTGCAACACCCAAGAAGCTGGAAGTTACTGAGAAATCATGGTCTCCACGCAGGAATAATCTATAAATCAGAAAATTAAAGATACGTAAATTCTTCCTATTTTTTTTTTGCTTATAGTAATTACCCTCAGCATTTGCAAAGGGATGGTTGATCTCTTGAGACATTTAAAGCATTTACTTTTTTTCTCTAAAGATACAAATTATGTGTTTTGCTGATCAAGTTGATATGAGATGTTGCAAAAGAAAAACAAAAATGCCTTCAGTGCTGTTTTTCTACTTTCTGCTTTTTTTTCTGAAGTTCTTTTGGGCATTTAAGACAACATAAAAGTTTTTTTTCCTCCAAAAGAGTTTGAGAATTTAAGAATATAAGATAGAGTGTATTTTATGTGTTACATAATTTGTTGAATGATGTTAAGATTATTCTGATGGAGCTATATTTTTAAAGATGGGAGGGTTACTTAACTATTATTTGCCTAAAATAGTAGGGCTTTCTAAAACATCTAAATGTTTTCATACTGCACATTTGAAGATCATATGAAGATCCCAAATACTGTTGTTGTAAAAACCACCAGGAAATACCCTGTTGGCAGCTGTCATTGTTCTCTGTGTGAGACAAAAGTTCTGACTCAGCCAGGCTCCACTTCAAGCCAAACCCCCAGAATTTAACAATACATGATTAACTACAAAGGTTTTCTCTTTTATATTTGGATTAAATTTTAATAGTAGGAATCATTGAATGGTTTGGGTTGGAAGGAACCTTAATGTTCCAACCCCCCTGCCATGGGCAGGGACAATCAATTCCCACTAAACCAGGTTGCTCAGTGCCTCATGCAGGCAAGGATGGGGCATAAAATAAAATACTATATAAAAAAACTATATTAAAAAATCACACATCCATATTTCTTTACCTATAAAGATCAATTTAGCTGGGGGTTTTTTGGCACTTTGAGTTCTAAAACTCAAAGTTCTCTGAGAGCTATTTTACCTTCTTTCTATCAGTCCTTTCTTTCTAATCTAAGCCAGTTGAAATTTCAAGTGAAAAAGGAAAAAAAAAAAAAAAGGAAATAGTCACATGCTCCAAGATGTTAAAAAGATGGAAATCTATTTAAAGAACAGAACATGTCTCAGGAGCCGGAGAATCTCTGTGGACAGACATATGGTAGCTGTATGCCAGCATATGGTTGTGCTGCATGGACAGCACAGATCCATTCTCTAAACTCTGTTTGTGTCCAAAATTGTAGAAGATCAGGTTTTAAAACACAAAAACTCTAGGATATGCTTCATTTTTATTCTTTGCAGAATTCTTACACATTTTTTATTCTCTCCTTGCTCCTGTCCCATGACTTTTGAGACCATTCTGACAATTAGAATGAATTTACTCATCTCAACCTTAAATTCTTGGTGTCAGGAAAGATGGGACCAGCACTAATGTTATTTCTACAGATTTTCTGAAGTTTGATCTTTTTTTTGGCTTCTATGTGAGAGCAAAGGATGATCTCCAAGCTGCAGGGGAAAAAAATCCAAAACATCTAGAGCACACAAACACATGGAATTAAGAGAGGGGAAACAGTTTCAGGTCCTCACTCCAGATCTGCTCATTTAATGACCTAACCACTGAGTCATTGTCTGCTTTTTTTTTTTTTT
>VZTY01003625.1:21641-39939 GCA_013400935.1 Turnix velox
TTCATTTTATCCTGGTTTTCAGAGCAGAAATCTCATTGTAAACCTGAGAAATCTCCATCTGGAAATTTTTGCTGAAGTTAATATGATTCTACTTTCAATCAAATTGAAATATAACAAAAACAACAGGGAAATTTCCAATACTGGAAACTATTTGTGAGACATGAGCTAACCCCTTTTCTTATTTTCCCAAAGAAATATTCTTTCCTCCATCCCAAAGTTGAGGACAACTATTCCTTTTAGGTTTAGTGTCCATGTTAGAGCAGACAAACTATATGTTTGACTACTCTGGCAGCTAGAAAAATAGGTTATTATGAGCTGCAGATAACAACAACAAGAGTAATAACAGTAAATGTTGTGTAATATTTGATGGGTCTAAAATTTTCTGCCATGGAAATGGAAAATGAGCATGTTATTTGTGAAACAGATTTATTTGAGTGAAAAGAGAGAAAAAGCTGTAGAATTTCCAAGAACACTATTGTGCTGTTTTGGGTTACAGTAAATAAAGTAAATGGAGGGGGTACATATTTCTTTTCTACTTGGAAACACATAGTGAAGAATTTAGATTTCTAGTCAGGTCAGGGAAGGGATTCTCTTTTCAAGATAAATCCAAAATGATTTTGCCAAAGGAATGCCACTGCTGTGCTCAGGAAGAGAAATTCACCCTCATTTTTGAGTCTCAAGCAAGAATAAACCCAGGAGAACAGTGAAGCAATTATTTAATCCTTCAGTTTCACCACAAGAGACACAGGGTAGCTGTATCAAGAGCTAGAAAAGCTACTTTTAACATGCTTAGGTCCTGGGATTAGACAACCACTAGGATTTCTGCCTGAGGATCGTTGTGCTGAAGTTTATTGCAGGTTATTATCATACCCAGTCATGGTGCTGGTGGTTGAGAAGGGGCTGTGTGATGTTAACTGCAGTTTCTGCTTCACTGCACTGCCATGTAATGACATTAGCAAATATCTTACATTCTGTGAGGGGAATTCTTCCTACCTCCTTCCTTCTCCTTTCTGCTGCTTTGAAACAATGAGGAGATGAGTTGTGACACCTGAAAATGCCACAGTGCTGTGACCTCATCAGGGTATAAGATGGTCTTGGTGGATGCAGAAAATTCAGCTTCCCAGAGTATTTTTGCTGTGCCCAAAACACAAAGCTGCTTCCAGACACCACACTGCTTTGTTATTCACTTGACTTTCCTGGCCTTGTCACAGTTAATTAGATTTGTGACACGGTCAGATGTTTATTCCTTGATTCTGTTGTCCCTTGCCTTACAGGACACATAAGCCAGGGGAAGACTATGGTACATGTAGCAAACACTAAAAATATGAAAAGATGTATAAACACACTGTTACAATTGTTCAAAATTAAAATTTAAGGAAATGTGCACTTGAAATACTTTTTAAATTTATCCCAATCTATGCCAATATTGTCATTTTGCTCCTGATCCATCAGGAGCACACAGAAACCTTTTTATTTAAAAGATTTAAAATAAAAATTTTAATAAAAAAAAAAATTAAAGTACCCCTAGCTCTCTAGACAGTAATATCAAACTCTAGATTTGACATTGGGCAAAAATGCCCAACTAAATCTTGTTGTAGATTAATGTTGTTATTTTCAGGAAAGAATGCACTCAAGTCCCAGAAACATGAGGTTACACTTCTAGTAAAATTTCTTAGTTTATTAGGTGTTAGAAAACAAATTGCTTGTCAAAGCCACTGCCTACAGCCATAATTTTATTATTCTTTCCTTTGTATAATAAATTCTATATTTTTGAGTATGCGGGTATAGAACAGCTCTTGCACAATTCATTTTCTAAATCTTTGCTGCTATTATTGATGTAATATTTGGCTGTAAACATTTTTAAATACATTTTTAATAACATTTTTAAAATTTGTTAATACATTTTTAATATTTTTAAAATAACAGGTTAACAATCACTAGGATAAAGATTAAGTGTTTTAGACCAAAAGCCACAAAGGAAGAGGACTTTCTTTATGTCCTCTTCAAAAAAGCAGGAGTTTGGGAGCAGCCCACCTGATTACAGAAGTTCTACGGAGATGAGAGGCCTCTGTGTCACCTCTAGGAACAGATGACAGCTTGACAAAGCAGTTAAGCATAGGCTTAACTTTAAGTTTCTAGCTTAATCCTTGTGAAGTCAACAGCTATGCCACTGGAGCTATGCCAGTATATAGAAAAAGATATGACCAGCATAGTCTATTTTATATAAGCATGTTGTTATTAAGATTGTAAGCAGAAACAGAGTTAGGAAACTCCTTTCAATCCCTAAATGTGAAAAATGTTAGCAATTTTTTTTTATATTTGCCAGTGCAAAAGGATAATAAAATCAAATAGAAACTAGTTATCATTTTGGCAAGAAACAGCATGTTATTTTTATCTATTTCATAGGATAATGAAATATGGAAGAGACCTTGAAGATTACCTAGTTCCAATCCCACTACATCAGGTTGCTCAATGCCTCATCCAGCCTGGCCTTAAACACCTTCCAGGGATTGAGGGGGCATCCACAAACTCTCTGGGCATCCTCTTCCAGTGCCTCACTACCCTCACAGTGAAGAACTTCTTTCTTCTATCCAGCCTAAATCTCCCCTCTTCCCATTTGCATCCCTTACTCCTAGTCCTGCCACCCTGGACCCTAGTAAAAAGTCCTACCCCACCCTTTCTGTAGCCCCCTTCAGGTACTGATAAGAATTTAACTCTATTTTATTTTATTAGCATGGTTCCTGTACTTTCAGTACACACAGAGCTGGAGTAGCACAGTGGCAAATCAATTCCTTTCATTCTGAACTGCTCATTAGAAGCATCCACTAAATGCTCAAGGCCAAAATTCCTCACCCCAACACATTGCATTAGCTGAGAAATAGAGGATTTTTTATTTTTTATTAAATTTACAGTGTTTCTGTTGTTCATACTGAATTTCTTAAGAACATGGATCCAATCAAAGAGGACAACATTTGGTTCTTTAATTCTTCAGCTGCTAAACAACAGTGTAAAAGCAAAAAGTTTATCCACCTTTATTTTGAAACCTTCATGGGTGGACTGACTAACTTCAGTGGGACTAGTTAAGAAGTAAAATTAGTAAGTTAAACTGCTGAAAAAAATGACTAAGCTGGACAAAATCTACCAGAACATTGCCTTCTATAGTATTGTTTCTGTTTGACAAATTAATGGAAAGAAGCATTAATTATGCTCTGGAGCATTATGTTAATTAAAAACTCATTAATTTTCCTTCAGGATAATTATTTTCTAAAGTGTGATAAGTCTGTAAAATTCTTTATTATATGAATATATAATTGCATAATAATAAATAATACATGAAATAATCTTTCAATATAATGATTTGACATCAGTAAAATGGATATTTGCTTATTTATATGCAATAGCTGGAGCATTAAAAGATCTTCTTCATGCATGGAATTGATTTATTTTTGGAGTAGAGCTCCTGCTATGAAAGGTAAGTTTCCTAAAAAGTTATTTAAAGTGCATCAAACAATAGGAGAATATCAGAAAAAGAAACGAAAATTGCTTTGTGTGGTTTTATCAGTCATCTGTTTCATCATTAGAGCTTAATTTATACAAACATGAAAAGTAACAGTCCCTAAATTTCACTAACATTGCCCTGTACTAATTAATTTCACTGTTGTCAGCACTAAAAAATGGAAGAAAAACTTTTAAGACCACATGACAAATAAAAGCTGATAATTTTTGAGTTAAAGACAGTCCTTCCACAATACATTATTAATAACAAGGGTGTATTAGTAAGATGAATAGCTTATAATTTAAAAATTGAATATTAGTCCACAAGATGTTGATGAAGTCTGGAGGGATCTAAAATAAGATTAAGATATTTGAAGGAGAAACTAGAACCTCTTTTAAGATAAAAAGAAACACTCAACAAAACCTGATGCTCTCTGCCAGAAGCCAAATTGCACCTTAAAAAGTAACATTCTTCTGGACATGCTGTTGCATTTGTGTAATTTCTACCTGAATCTTGGAAGTAGGACTGTTACAAAGAAATAACATCCCTCTTTTCAGATATGTCTTCCCTAGTGACAGGAACAGGATGTCCTTAGTTTTCCTTAGAAAACTACTAAAAGCTGACACAAGATAAAACATCTCCAGACCTCCATGTTCCTTAACCCCTCTCCATGACACCACTTAGAGTGGTACCTGAGGAGCTCCATCATGGCTCTACCTGTGGAACCTACACCTCTGGAAGTGCCACCATCTTGCTGCAGAGGCAGCTGCAGCTTTGGGAAGGGCTGGGCAACTTGCTAAGGTGATGGGTAGATAAGCTGGCAGGAAACCAGCAAATTTTTTGGCAAGAATCTGACAAGCTTGGGTTCCATCAGATTTCTTACATGACATGTAAGAAATGCTAGTTTCTATTCAAACCAAACCACTAAATAATTTGTACCAGGAAGTGCATTTTGTAAAAGTCCATTTTCACCCTCCAAAATACATGTTGAGTAAAATTTAACCTGACAATATGTCATGAAGTGACATGAAGTGAAACCCACACATTAATCGAAATGTGACTAATTTGAAAAAAAAAAAAGAACCAAAACCCCCCAAACAAACAAAAAAAACCCAAATAAAACCCAAAGCAAAACAAGGAAACAAAATCCAGTATTGAAATAAGTGGAACTATACACTCTATCATGTACTCAGCTCTGGTGAGACCCCAACTGGAGTTACTGTGTCCAGTTCTGGAGTCCTCAACATAAGAAGGACATTGAGCTGTTGGAGAGGGTCCAAAGGGGGACCATGAAGATGATGAGAGGGCTGGAGCACCTCCCTTCCGAAGACAGGCTGAAGGAGTTGGGGTTGTTCAGCCTGGAGAAGAAAAGGCTCCGGGGGGACCTCAGAGTAGCTTCTCAGTACTTGAAGGGGGCCTCCTTTCCTGTGAGGGTGAGACACTAGAAGAGGTTGGAACTAGATGATCTTTAAAGTCCCTTCCAACCCAAACCATTCTATGATTCTATACTTGGTAGATCAGTGTAATTTCTTTCCTGCATAGTGCAATAGTAAATGGTGCAGAAATTCTGCAACTCATTCTAAGAGACACTGCAATGTGTCTGCTCAGCTTTGGAACTTCCTAAAGTAGCCCTGGACCACACCTGGAGCAGATATTGACCAAAAATCCCCTGTGCCAGGGAGGGTTGGAACTTGATGATCTTTAAGGTCCCTTCCAGCACAAACTATTCTATGATTCTATAAAAATATGGTTTCAAATGTTATCGCCCTCTCAAGGTTTTGTTGACTTCCCTTTAGCTAGAATAGGTAAAAAGGATGTGATTTCTTGATTTAGCTGCCTCAGCACGAACTTTAATCAGTCTCCAAAAGTATTTTAGACACAGAGCAGCAAGTATTAACCCTCATGGAATTACATTGCTTATTGTTTACAGAGTAGTTTGCAAAGTTTGCTGACATATTTAGAAGTGCAGGGAAATCTGTAGCCCTTCAACTGCCAAACAGCATAATAATTAGGTAATTAAGTAACTACTGCTTATCTCATGGAGTAGCTAAACACAGCTTTTCTGTGTAAAACATTATTTGGTTGAATCTATGCTGATGAATCCAGTTTTCCTTCTGCACTTGTGTCAATGCTTTACTCCCTAACCAGGTGGCTGGAAAGTCATGACCACAGTAGGTGTTGCTTCACATTCAGTAGTTCATTATAAGGAACATGGACATGGTTGCATTTGGTTTGCACTATTCCTCTTTCATCACCTCAGAAGAAATGCAGGATTTATGCACCTGAGGATTATTTAGCCTGAGGGAGCAAAGTACCAAATGGGAGCAAAGTAGCTTTATGCCACATTATGTTCCTTTAGCTCTTAAAACTCCTAGAACCATTTCCAGCTGTTACAAACACTCTAACTTCTGCTTTTTCCAGGAAGCTAAATAATCTATAAAGGGTAAGAATCACTGTAGCAAAGGAGGATCTGTATCAGGTATTGTATCCTTTGATGAAAAGCATGTGTGACACTCTCTTGCACCCTGGTATCTTTGTCTTGTACTAGTACAAGACACCAGAGAAATGTCAAAACACATTGAAAAATGAAAAAGATTGTCTCAAAGTTTCTCTGTTATGTATTTCAGAATTTAATTTCTTTGACCAAGGAAGAAGGTGGAAACCATCTCTTTCCATGATAGCCACTAGAAATAACAGAACACAGAGATAGTGAGTGGACATTTTAATGCACTGCTGTGTCATGCATTCTTGAGCATCAAGAGAAACTCTGCTTTCCTTGTAAAGTTCCCAGGATGGCGAATTTTACAATAAATCTGTAAATTATCCATATTTTCTGAAGTCAATAACTGTGGCTAACAAAAGCCATACAGCACATAAAGGACAACACTTCAGGAATTGGTCAGACCACCTTGTGCAAACCCCAGCCTTTTCTACGGGGGACACCTTTATTTCATGCATTTTTTAAAGCTGAATTTCCTTTTTCCACCTGATTCTCTATGGGCCATAAGGGAAAACAGCTGCTGGTTAAAATGTGGGTTGGAAAAGCATTTGGTCAATTCGAATCTTCAGAGGTTTAAGTACCTCCAGACTATATTACAACTGTTTAAATGGGAGCATAAAGAACATAAAATGTAGAGCAAGTCTCATTTTTAGTGTGTCAGTAGAAGCAGCCTGCAGTTATTTTTAACTGCCTTGGAAAGCTTAGCAGGCAGATACAGTTAATCCTTTAAAGGATTTGCAGGTATTCATAGTTTACTAAGTAAGCATCATGGATTAAGCCAATAGAAGATTGCAGAGAGCCAAAGACAACCTTTAAATGCTAACATGAAAAAAATAAAAAAGAGCAGTTCCTTTTAGATACTTTTTCCCTGACAATCACTCTCAATTGTCAGTATGTGGCAGAGACAATTAAATAATAATTTGATGAATCAAAAATGCTAATTAGATCCATTAAACTCCACGTGTGATAATTAAATCATCAAACAGCGGTGAATTTCTGTTGTCTTGTTTTCCCTTTATTCCCTGAATCCTTTGAAAAGCAGAGCTACATCCCGAAAATGAATGAAAAATCTATCCACTTATGCAATAAATAAACAATAAAACTAAAATTACAAATTAATTTTGGGAAGAAGCAAAAATAAGAAGGGATAAATTATTTTTTATGGGGGAGATTGTATATTCCTTGTATTCTTTTCTTCATAATGAAATATTCACACTGAGAAAGTATCATGATTTACTAAAATGAGAGATATGGGCTCATAAATGATGTGGAAAAGTACACAGATAATAAGATAAAGAAAAAAAGTAGATGACACATAACTATTTGGTTGAGGAAATCCAAAACTGGCTGTGAAATGCTCCAGAAGATGGTTCAGTACTGAATGGGTGATAAAATGACAGAGGCAATTCAGTGTCAGAAGTATAATAATGCACATCAGAAGAGGAAGGGGACACACACATTTATTTATGTACATAGATGTGGGGTGTTACATCAGGAAAGAAATCTGAAAACATCTGGGTAATAAATAATAGAAAATTTTAAAAAAAGAAAATTAAAAAAATTAGAAAATTAGTAAAATAGAAAAATAAAATAGAAAAAAATAAAATAGAAAATTAATAAAACAGAAAATTAAGTATTATTCTAAAACCATCAGAGCAAAAGTAAAAAGTCTGCCCTGCATAGATTCAGGCCACAGACACATTATGAATACCCTATCGAGTTTAAATTTTTCCATTAGTAAAAAGGCAATGGTAGAATTTAAAAAAATACCAAAAGAAATAGTATGATAGTATCGTACTAAGTCATGAATTTTACAGAAAAATTTGTGCTGGGAGCAGTCTGCCACAGTTTTCATAATATAAATATTGGAAGGCAGGCACGTGCTTTTGCAATAATAAACCAAACTCATTTTCATTACAAATTGCAAGGCCCAAACATGGATCAAAAAAAAATCATGAATTCAGCAATTCTATTCAGTAGGTCAGCAGTAACTGTTACACAAAAGAGTTTCCTAGCCACTGCAGGCTAGAAGAGCATGTCAAAATCTGCAGGCATGATTGCCTCTGCATAGTTTTTTTGCAAGTGCTACTTACTAAGACAGAATCCTAGGTTAGGTGGACTTTTTATCTGTCTGAATTCAACAGTTATGAAGTCCCTGTGGCTAGAGTGCCTGAAATAATGACATAAATTATTTGGTATATGTTCACAAGAAATTTGACAAGGATTTCCCCGTTTCTCTCACTGTTACTTAAAAAGAATAAAGATTAACCAAATAGTTTCATTTGAACAACTGAAGAAGAGCCTAATTCTTTACATGTTTCCAAGGTAATACTCCAGCTACCAGAGAACCCTCTCCTTTCACCCCTCAGCTCTGGTAACTGAAATAGCTGAAACACAAGCACAAAGGTAAGGCTACACATAAGAAAGAAGTTCTTTCCTGTGAGGATGATGAGACACTGGAAGAGGTTGTCCAGAGAGGTTGTGGATGCCCCCTCAATCCCTGGAGGTGTTCAAGGCCAGGCTGGATGAGGCATTGAGCAACCTGGTGTAGTGGGAGGTGTCCCTGCTCATGGTAGGAGGTTGGAACTAGATGATCTTTCAGGTCCCTTCCAATGCAAACCATTCTATAAACTCCACAAGTTTCTAATGAGGACCCTGCTCTTCCCAGAGAACTCTGCAGTGAAATTTAGTGTTGACTCTGCCACTTGAGCAGAATAGTGAGACATAAGAACAGAGGACTGGGAGGGAACTCCTTAATCACTGCAAATCATGCACTTGAAGTCATATCAGTTAATACCTTTCAGAAATCCCCTTTTATAACTACCTGATCAGATGGCAGATCCCAAAGCATCTCCGCCTTCGTTCTTCTTTATTTTTAGACTCAATGTATTCTTAGTCAATGACTTGTGCTTTGCCTCTCTGGTGCTACACCCAGACGAAGAAATCCTGTCTTCTGCTCATTTTGCCTGCCAACCAAGTCAATATGTTTTACAGCACATCTGTCTCACAACAGGGAATGTGACGTGAAGAGGCTGAAGGTGACAGGGACACCATAGCAGTACACAGGGGTACCCACAGATCCCCGTTTCTAAGAGCTGTACAGATATGCTAGTGCATTCATAGAATCATAGAATCATGGAATCATAGAATAGTTTGGGTTGGAAGGGACCTTAAAGATCATCGAGTTCCAACACCCTGCCATAGGCAGGGACATCTCCTTTCAAGCTGATGTCCCCTGTCACCGAGACAGCCAGCTTTCCTCAACACATATTTAAAGCAAAATTCCTGTAGCTGGACTGACTCACTTCTGGAAATGCTTTAGTGGTGGCTGAATAATTTCTACACCACACTCCACTGTGTAGTGTAATTATGCTCCTAATCTAACACTGTGCACGCTCCTAGTCACATGGATCACCATGTTCTCTTTCTCCTCACTGACTCCACACTGATGCCTTTCAGGAATGTAAATTTTCCATGGAACAGACTCTTGATTTTTTCATACATGAAGGCTGTGATAATCTGTGACATGGATAGATTTTTGGAGGTGTGTGCTAACAGCTTTGATGGACTGCTTTGTCCTACAAGTCACCACAATGATTCTGAAGATTAGTGATGATTCTATTATGAGAATGATATCACTTACCATTTTGGAAGAAATATCTCCTTACTAGTGGCAGGTAGAATCATAGAATGGTTTGGGTTAGGAAGGGACCTTAAAGATCATCTAGTTCCCATGGGCAGGGACACCTCCCAATACACCAGTTTGCTCAGTGCCTCATCCAGCCTGGCCTTAAACACCTCCAGGGATTGAGGGGGCATCCACAACCTCTCTGGGTAACCTCTTCCACTGTCTCAACACCCTCACAGTCAAGAACTTCCTTCTCTCCAGCCTAAATCTCCCCTCTTCCAATTTGCATCCATTCCTCCTAGCCCTGCCATCCTGGACCCGATTAAAAAGTCCTACCCCAGCCTTTCTGTAGCCCTCTGATTCCAGATAGCTGGTATCATCACTGCTCCCTTCCTAAGAGATGCCTGTGAAGGAAAGAAATGCAGCTAAAACAGTGGGAAATGAAGAATGACAGAACACTTGACAATGGTTTTGGTTTCTGGGGTAATTTCATTTTGTTTTTATTCCTCACATTTTCCTGTCTTCATACCATACAATACAGTTTTCTTAGGTACCCTGGACAACTTGCATTCTCCATGGCTTCCCTGGCTCTGTTCCACACTGCAGATTTGTCACTCTTACTATCAGACAATGCACAGAGAATGGTTCCAGGAAATCTACCATTTATCTGCCTGAATGTTCCACTGTCACATTATTTAGCATTTCTTTTGAATTGTGGAAGAGACTGAAAGGAATTCCTTGCACCGTGGACTCTTATCCTGACACAAACACGAAGACCAGCACAAAGATCAACATCAATCTTCAAAAAAAGGATGTGAGGGCAGAAAAGGGCTTCAAAACAGAGGGACATAGGAAGAACAAAGCAAAAAAAAAACATGAGAGGAGTGTAATGGCCCAGAATGTCTTAGTAGATGAGAATTTATAAGGAGTGTTCATAGTTTAAAGATGAATTAGAAATGGTGAGAGGAAAAGGGCTATGAAAGACACACTGGATTAAGAGAAAGGACTGAAAAACACTTTCAACAGCTTTTAAAAAGAAAAAAAATAGTGAGGCCCTCTCCACAAATTTTAATTTAGTTCTTCAATATAATCACATAACAGTAAAAGCTATATATGTATATTTATTCTTAAAGAAAGCAAGGCAAAATATTCCTGTAGTTAAACATGCAGATTACATGTGTACTTGATCACAATATGAAACCACATCAAGTTCATTTTTAGTAATATATAATTGTTATGATTACACTTCTGACACTGAATTGCCTCTGTCATTTTATCACCCATTCAGTACTGAACCATCTTCTGGAGCATTTCACAGCCAGCTATAGATTTCCTCAACCAAACAGTGATGTGCCATCTACTTTTTTTCTTTGTCTTATTATTTGTTTGCTTTAAGTTGTACTTTGGAAATCTATGAGACCTGTCAGAAATGAGATATTACAAGGAGATTTGTACTTGCTAAGCAGAGGAACTCCCTCATTCTCCTTCTGCCATCATGACACCCTGTTGGCACTGTAGCTGACTTCTGTGTTCCTCATGTGCTGAAGGAATAAATCAGTAAGAGGAAACAGCCTACAGAAGCTGTGCTAGACTGGCCTTTCATGCTCATTTTTCTTTGCAGCAATACCTCTGAGAACTTGAGAAGTTTCACTTGGTTTAGTTCAAGTGAAGAGAAAAATCAGCCCCCCACCACTGTACCCCTAAGCAACAAGCACTTAATGTCCCTAAACCAGCATTTTGAATGTCTGTCAAACAAAGCAATTGGAGATTTCAGATATCAACTAAATATAATGTCATGAGAAGCAGGCAAATTCTTCAACTCAGGTCTTTCCAAAACACAAAACATCACATTAATAAACAAATACTTACATCAAAGACTTCTACAATCCCTACCTTAAATATTTTTACTCTATGCCTGCAATCAAGGGTCACCAAGTTTCTATCACAAATCATCATCTTAAAGACAGATGGTACACAGGCAGTTTGCAAAGAATTAAAATAAAATAAAATAAAATTCTGACAAGCCCAGCAGCTCCAATGAAAAACGTAAGTCTGGACAGCTATCAATAAACACATTCTTTGACAAAGAAATCTGAATTTCTCATAAAACATGCCATGTTGTATAAAACAAGAACCTTCACTTTATTTTCTTTGATGCTTCTACTCATTCAGCTATTCTTCATGTGAATCTGTTTCATAGCATTTTACTTCCCTGAAGTAAGATTTGTTGTTTTTGTCCTTAAACTGGCAAGACTTTTAACAAAGTAATGAGAAATGGTATTTATTAGCTATGAGATGCAAGATTTGAGTACATAAATCTGTAAAAATACTCTTGTTTGGGTTTTTTATTGTTTTATTTCTATTTAAAAGCCTGAATCACACACTTTGCTTTTAGGATTACTACCACAGGCCAGTTAACACTTGGCCACATCCAAAGACCTGCTCCCATCACATGGGGATTAAGAATTAAACAAAAGGTTTTTCTCTTGAGCCTGGTTTTGCTGAGGGAAGGGCAAGGATAAGAATCTGGGAGGGACAAGAGTGGAGCATCTGTTCCTCTGCACATTTTTCTTGTCTTCCCACACATTAAAGGGAGAGATGCACATGAAGGGTTTATTTTTAGCCAGTTAGGCAAAGGGCCATCACATGGTCCCATTATATTGTTTATCTCAAGGACAGTTGAGAACTGATTTTCTCCACTCATGACTTGAATTCTCCCCCCACACGTATTTACTTTTAAAATGTTGCCTTATGTCTTAAAAAAATGTGTCTCAAAGATACATCTTGGCACTTCTGTGCATAACATCTCTAAGTACAACATAAGGATGAATTTCTTCATGACTTTTAAGCCAAAAACCACTCAACCAACTAGGTTTACTTTTACTCTGAAGAATAATCTGTTTACTGAATATATTACTTTGTTAAGATTTGCTTTCAAGTGAGAACCCCTCTCATAATGTTAATAACTTAAAAATTAAGACAGAGATGTCTTTTGGCAAATAACAAAAACTAACAGAATAAGTTAATCTCCCCTGTGAAGAGGCAGGATAAAATGGGAGTGGGTCAAAATATCATTAAGCCACTGAAATGGTGAAAACCTAAACTAAAAATATTTAATATACTACTCACTTAACTAAAATATTTCTTTCCAAGCTAAGCACTCTAGAATATTTACTTAGGTGGGCAGCTGAAAATGCTCATTGTCTTCAAAGAAGGATTCAAAATTTTGAAACATCAGTCAGTTTTAAGGTTTTTATAAATAGTTTTGAAAATAACACCCAAAACGACCAATTAGACATCAAGTCCTGTACAGAGATTCTCAAGCCACACAGCTGAGCAGTTTGGTGACACTTTGGCAAATTCTAATTAGACTATCTTCACATAAATAATTGTAAGATGGCAGAAATACAGGTTTACACTTTTTTAGCTAGTCTGCAGTAATTCTATGATCTCTATTATTTTTGCTTCCATTTTAAATGGAAGATCTTAGGTTATTCCTACTGAAGACAGAGAAAATATGCATTTCTTCCAAGATAATTTGAGAGAAGATACATGAAGTAGCTACTACATTACAAACACACATCATTCCTCATTTTATGGTAACTTATCCAGGTAGCTATGCCATCTGACAACCAAAACCTCAGCATAAAGCAAACCAGCTACATGAGAACCATCCACTCAGCTCCCTGAGGTAAAGAACTGACTGAAGGAGGATTGTAAATAATGCACAAGGAAGTCCCTGCTGCTGACTTTCTACAGTAAACAGAAATTATTCTTTTCTATATTTTTTCTGAATGAGTATTGCACAAAAAAAAATTAACTAAGACACTTCTCTCTTCTAAGAAATAATCCTACTCAGATCAAAGGAACAATTATATTTATGCCACATAAACCTGAAAGATCTGAATGTGCCTGGAGAGAGAATACACCTGGTCTTCAAATGGAAAACAAGAGGATTCAACTGCTGGCTTATCAGATTATGCATAATTATCTTCTACAAATCCACAACAAACACGTATTTTTAATCATCAGCCAGACATGTAAAGCACATGTTAACTATCACTGATTCTAAGCAAATTGAAGGGTGTACTTTAAGCATATGTTTAAAGGGCTCTGCAGCATCTGCTGCAAAATGGCAGATTAAAGAAATAAATAATCTGGGAAGCAAAACAGTCCATCTCCTTTGCAGAGGCTGTAATATTCTGCTTCATAAGACTAGTTAGTCCTGCACATCCTTAAAAACTTACAGTACAGTGTGTAGAAAATAAGTTTAGAAGTAGGTGGTACATTGCTGCGTGGTCTGCAGAGCTTATGTGAGCAACCAGCAAAAGACAGAGTTGAATCAATAACAAGACTTACACTTGTTCAAATGAAAAATAAAAATGTGATACACAAAACCCCTCACAGCTTAATATTTCTTATGGATTCATCTCATTAAGTCCCCTGAGACCTGTTTGTTATTTCTAAGTATTATCCACACAGTTTATAATAACAAATTTCAGCATGCAGACATATTAATACTGTGCTGAAGTTATCTGTTTGCAATTTGTGCTGCTGTTAAGTATTCAGCTAAGTCATGCAACATGTTTTCATCTCCAGATGGAATAACACGAGGGTGGTAAACAAGAAAATAATCAGTAATTCACTTTTAAGATTAAGTTTCAGATGACTAGCTGTTCGTACTACAAAAAAGGCACTTTCAAAAACCATTACCATCTTTGGGGACACTTTCTGAATAATAACTGCATACAAATTCAGATCAACAAATAATGACAAATCCTAGAATGGTTTGGGTTGGAAGGGACCTAAAGATCATCTAGTTCCAACCACCCTGCCATGAGCAGGAACACCTCCCACTAGACCAGGTTGCTCAAAGCCTCATCCAGCCTGTCCTAAACACCTCCAGGGATTGAGGGGGCATCCACAACCTCTCTGGGTACCCTCTTCCACTGTCTCAACACCCTCACAGTCAAGAACTTCCTTCTCTCCAGCCTAAATCTCCCCTCTTCCAATTTGCATCCATTCCTCCTAGTCCTGCCATCCTGGACCCTATTCAAAAGTCCTACCCCAGCCTTTCTATAGCCCTCCTTCAGGTACTCAGAAGCTATTCTGAGGTCCCCCCTGAGACTTCTTTCCATTTTTTAAGGTTCACTTTTATAATTTTTAATAAACCACAGCCAAAGGCAATGAAACATCTTGTTGGGGAGCCAGTGTGTCCTGCTTTTTCATTGCTGCCTTTCTGCAGCACTAGTACATATTGAACACTGTGACATTTATGATTTCGGTTTCAACAACCAGGTCAACATCACCAAAGGCAAAGTGTCCCTAACAACCCAAAATGGATCTTTTCAATGCAATTGAACTGTAACAATGCATTTCTGTAAGATAAATGGGAAAAAAAAGAACCTTCTAAATTCCCAAGGCATTTTATAGTGTTTGGAGACTGACAGAGGAAGTTGCCCCATTACATTGTAGATTTCATACAATGCTAACTCAGACAAAAGTTTTGTTGTTAATAGAGACAGCAACAAGGAGCCCTATGTTAAGAACATGTAGAGGAGTCCACAATACTCAAAGCACATCAGAAAGCAAAATAGCACAGAATATTGTAATAAGACTCCATTTCTGGGATTACTACTCAGCTAAGCACAGGGAGTGTCTTTTTTTCTCCTCTTCATCTCTCCTTAGTCATCATGAAGTCCAGGAGTAATGGATGCAAATTGGAAGAGGGAAGATTATGGCTGGAGAGAAGAAACATTTTTTACTGGGAGGGTGGTGAGACACTGGAAGAGGTTGCCCAGAGAGGTTGTGGATGTCCTCTCAATCCCCGATGGTGTTTAAGGTCAGTTTGGATGAGGCATTGAGCAACCTGGTGTAGTGGGAGGTGTCCCTGTCTATGACAGGGGGGTTGGAACTAGATGATCTTTAAGGTCCCTACCAATCTAAACCATTCCATGATTCTATAAAATTATTCTTAACAATCTCTAGCTGAAACAAGGCGACTTCTCATCATAATTGTCAGAACTAATCCTTCATTATCCCATGTCGAGGAAACATAATTTAAAGTAATAATTTTATGTATTTTAAATAATAATTTTATGTATAATGTTCCTGGAGGCT
The DNA here is from genome assembly GCA_013400935.1 of Turnix velox. NCBI lineage: Eukaryota > Metazoa > Chordata > Aves > Charadriiformes > Turnicidae > Turnix > Turnix velox. The sequence continues at coordinate 37,386 of VZTY01003625.1, forward strand.
TTTCTGTTTGCTGGGCATTATTAACATCAGCTCCAGTTCCCAGTTCCCTTTTGGAAAGGACCGCACAGAACAGTTGTTCTCAAAGTTTCACGAGATGATTTTTGCCAGACAGAAATTTATTCCACAAGAAAAGGGAAGGAGATAACAACTTATTGATTTTTTTTTTTCCCCATTTCATTTTCATGACAGGCTTTTCCTGAATTTCCTTTTCCTATCATGCTGCCTGGCTAACTCTATCAATAATTCAATTGAAATGCTGTATGAGCACGCTNGGAGATAACAACTTATTGATTTTTTTTTCCCCATTTCATTTTCATGACAGGCTTTTCCTGAATTTCCTTTTCCTATCATGCTGCCTGGCTAACTCTATCAATAATTCAATTGAAATGCTGTATGAGCACGCTGCACAGTTGACAAAGACTTCTCTGAACATTTTTGTTTCCATCTTTTCATCTTTCAGCCTAACCTGAGAGCACGATGACCAAGCATTTCCATTTTCACCTTCTCTGCAGCTCTTGAGAGAGAAATAAAATGGAGAGGAGACAAAAAGGCAGAATAGAAGGGAGGGATTGCTCCTAGTAAAGGTAGCAACACAGTCATGGTCAGAACTGTCAGGTGTAACAAGCTGGGAAGGGAATCCTCAGTGAATCCTGATTGCTCACGTGTCTTTCAAAGGCACACGACCAAAATTCTCTGTTACAGGAGGAAAAGACAGAGAAAGCCACCTTAAAAAGACTTCAGAGTGAATGGATGTCAGAGGAAGAAGGAGGGGAGAAAGAAAAAACGTTGGTCTCTCTGTCATTCTGAATAATCTTTGGTAGATTTACAGTCATCGGGTGATTTTTTTTCTTTTTTTTAACAGCTAGCAACATTAGCCTCTCTAAAAGCAGGAAAACATCACCATCTCTACTCAATATCAATATGTCCCCTAGTCAACACAAAGCAACGTACTCTTACTATCATTTTTACATTTTTACATATACCTTTTTATTTTCTACAACTTTCACATATTTAAGCATTGCTTGATGTCATACACATTCTGGTTTCAAAAATGTCCTAGAGGAATACAACTCTCCCACCATTCCAGTAATAATTTTTCTCCTGTTTTAGTGATTTAAATCAGTTGACCCAACAGCAATGAAAGTCAGAGATATCAGAAGGGAATTAATAGCAGGACACAGGGAAAGAGGAATAGATGGGAGTAGAAATTCCTTTCTGTGGGAAGCTAATTTGCTCCACTTTTGGCAAAACTTAGGTCACACAGCAAGTGCTTCTATTCTTGGTGGCTTTTCAGAACTGTTCATAGAATGGTTTGGGTTGGAAGGGACCTTAAAAGATCATCTAGTTCAAACCCCCCTGCCATGGGCAGGGACACCTCCCAGTACACCAGGTTGCTCAATGCCTCATCCAGCCTGGCCTTAAACACCTCCAGGGATTGAGGGGGCATCCACAAACTCTCTGGGCAACCTCTTCCACTGTCTCACCACCTTCACAGGCAATAATTTCTTTCCTCTATCCATCCTAAATCTTCCCTTTTCCAATTTACATCCATTCCTCCTAGTCCTGCCATCCTGAACCCTATTAAAAAGTCCTACCCCAGCCTTTTGTAGTTATTGTGACTTTACTTTTGAAGTCTATACATGGCTACCTGCTCTTTGAGCTATTTTATACCTAAAGGATGCTACCAAAATGGACTTCTGTGAATGGTGGATCTACAGATTCCAACAAGATGTTGCCTGATCTCTACTAAAACAGCACATGAAAGGAATGCCCACAGTTTGGGTTCCAGCACAGTAGAAAGACATTGCAAGAAACACATGGATTTAAAAAAAAACCAGACCAACATTTCCTGTTTTAAAATTGTACATAAAAAGTGGTGTTTCCTGGGAAAAATAAAAATTAAATGCAGCAGCCAAAAAAAAAACCCTTAATAAGTTGCTAATACTGCTTTTTATATGTTCTATGTTTTTTTTTAATGATAGTTCACAAGGAATCATCTCCTGTCTTAGTTTTTCCCTGAATTTAAGGGACAAAACTCACACACATCACGTTTTTATATAATTTTAAGCCCTATGCATGTGTGTGCACCATCACAAGCTGCCTCAGTAAACTGAGGGGGGGAAAAACCCTCAAAAACTCCCAAAAACTAAAGCTGACATATTGGCTTGTTTGTTCTGGGACTTTTGCAAGACTCTTCTTTTTTGTTTTAATTTATTCATTCAAGCTCTATGAGGTATGTAAGAGTGTAAATATGTACATGTTGTCTGCCAACATCCTAAAGGACTATTTGTATAAAGACTCCGGTTGTCATTAAAAAAAAAAAAAATTAGGGTTAGGGGATAGAATTAAGAGTTAGGGGTTAGGATTACGGGTTAGGGGAAAGGGGATAGGATTAGGGGAAAGGGGACGGGAGAAAGGGAACAGGGGAAAGGAAACAGGGGAAAGAGGAAAGGGGACAAGGGACAGGAGAAAGGGGACAGGGGATGGGATAAGGGATAGAGGACATGGGATAGGGGAAAGGGGACAGGGGACAGGAGAAAGGGGGCAGGGGACA
>VZTY01003625.1:45240-58573 GCA_013400935.1 Turnix velox
TCCAGCCTGGCCTTAAACACCTGCAGGGATTGAGGGGGCATCTACAACCTCTCTGGGCAACCTCCTCCAGTGTCTCACAATCCACACCATAAGAAATTTCTTTCTTCTCTCCAGCCTGAATCTCCTCTCTTCCAATTTGAATCCATTACTCCTAGTCCTGCCATCCTAGACCCTATTAAAAAGTCCTACCTCAGCCTTTCTGTAGCCCCCTTCAGGTATTGAGAAGCTACTCTGAGGTTCCCCCTGAGCCTCCTCCAGGCTGAACAACCCCAACTCCTTCAGCCTGTCCTCAGAAGGGAGCTGCTCCAGCCCTCTCATCTTCATGGCCTCCTCTGGACCCACTCCAACAGCTCAGTGTCCCTCTTATATTGTGGGTCCAGTATTTGCAGTATAAACAGTTGTGTTGGTCAGAACTTCCCAGTTGAGACATGGCAGTTACATATAAACGCTTTTTTTTCAATACAAAGTGCATTTTAAAAGTAAAATAATTCCCACAGTCTCTAACCCGTTCCTGCCCACCTGGAACAAAAATAAACAACCAGAAAATCCCACTACTTAATTGTTCTTTTGTTTGCCAGGACAAGCTTTCTAATTTACCTACAGTCTTAATATTTTTTTAAAAACACTGCTTATACTTCTATGCCTAGTTTTTTCTCAGAACCTGGCTGTGTCTGACATGCTAATTCTACTGTTTCAGGATTTAATTTTAGCTGTGTTAACATCTGATTTTTTAAGAACCTGGAAAGGAGTTCGAGGCATCACAGAAATAGCTACAGGAAACTGGAATGCCAACTGGTAATCTCTAGATATGGCACATAGCTTTGTCTAGTGAAGTTTAACATATAATACTGATAATTCTTTACTCAAAATCAGCTAAAAAACTAAATGAACTTAGTTTTACTTCTCCAAAATTGTTTTACTTGTAGACATGTTTTCAATAACTATTTTTCTAAGGTGACTTTAAACTCTGATTGGCACTGCATATAGCATAAAAGGAGTTTTCTGTAATTATATCAACAAATAATAAATGCAGCCTTTCCTAAACTTTCCTGGAAGGGAAGTTTGCTCTGATTCCCATGCAGTTATGTCACAGTAACTATGTAATATGTCCCTGTTTCCTTAAAATTGGGTGATCTCGGTGATACTTCTAGTTACTTTTTTGCAGGTAGCCAAAGTGAAGTGGTGTTCCTGGGGTTTTCTTTGTTTCTTGAAACTTATTTTCTGCTCACTTGTGTAATCCAGATCAGAGGAGATGCTTTTTGTTGAGGATGTTGGGGGAAAAAAAGGATGCTTTTAAGTGGAAGCTCCCTTCTTCATTCCATTTCTGATGCAATCTTATCTGAAATAGAGGGAGCAGCTGAAAAGTCATCATTGCTGGCTCAGTCATTCCAGGATTCCCAAGAAAACAGGCTCCCAGCTTGAAAGCCAGCTGAGGAGTTGCTTTCTATCTGGTGTGACACCTTTACACTTGACTCCCAAGTGTCCCTGTTGCACACATATGCTTTTGCTGTATCACTAGTTTAGATTTTCTTTCTATATTTTACCCCACTTAGGGATAGAGACTTGAAATTTAGTGGGCAGTGAGTGTGTGGGCTGCTTTGTGTCCACATTTTCTCTTTACCCCCGATATCTCACTTTGTAGGGTCAGGATTGTCTATTTTGAATCTTTGAGCTCTGCTTCTGACCAGTGGCCTTGTCAGGATGCTTGAAAGGAAGGTTCTACAGTTAACTTACAGGTGCTCTTTTCTGTGTGGAATTATTATAAAAAATGGTACTTCTTGAAGAGCAAGCTTGCCACTTTCTTTTAGTAGACCATCAAATATAGAGAACTTCAGAATTAATGTCTAAAATGAGCTAACATTTAGATTTAAATTCTATATATTTAGAATTTTATTTAAATAATATTTTATCATGTTGTACTCCACACTATAAAAATTATTTTTCCACTTTTTTTTTCTATTGGAATTGTTGGAAGTTTTGATTATTCTGATCTAGTGGGAGGTGTCCCTGCCCATGGCACGGGGTTGGAACTAGATGATCTTGAAGGTCCCATCAATCCAAACTATTCTATGATTCTATTTTCTATTACAGCCACCTTTTGTTTCAGTCAGAGTTATAAAGTCTCAATTGTTTTGATGGGGCATTGACCTACATTAAATTCTATTTGCTTGTTTTGCAGCTCCATCTTTTTAGAGCTAAGTAGCATCATTCCTTCTAGACTACCTTCCCTAAAAGCCACGAGTATAGTAAAACTTACTTAGAACATCACAGGAAGATCAGAAAATCTTAACTGCATTTATTTCATTTTGTCTAATTACTGGATTGATCTCCAGAATTGCTCCAAAGATGAGAAGCAGCAATAGGGACTGTGCTTCAGTGTTTTCCAGGCAGATGAGGGGCAGGAGTACCCATAAAGATGTCTTTTTGATAAAAGAGAATAATCCCATGTTACTGGTGGTGGTTTTGGTTATAAACCTGAGTGAAATACACCAGATGACTTGCTGCTGTATTAAAGGAGGAGGTTTGCATTAGAGAAGTATGGTCTTCCCATTCACTACATCATTTTCTGCAACATTTAGCTTTCTTTGTTTCTCCAAACATATGTACCTGTTTCCACAGTTAGGCTGCATATTCTTGTGGTGATAAAAGGCACTTGACAGAAGAGCAGTGGGCTACAATCTGCTTTTTATCATGTTGTAAAGCAGAAATGCAATGAAGAGAAGTTAATTTTTCAGTGCCACAAAGAAACCAAATTAAACATGAGTGAGGGGAAAGACTTGGTGGAGTAAAACAGATTCCATAGAATGCTTTGGGTTGGAAGGGACCTTAAAGATCATCTAATTCCAACCCGCCCTGCCATGGGTAGAGTTGTTTTGAGGAGAATAAGTTATTCAAGGCCTTTTAAAATCATAATTTAGTGGCAAATTATCTGAAGACTTGGTATGACCTGCTTACTGTGAATTACTGTGTTTTGAGGAATTCCAGAGAAGGGTCTTATCAGCAATAATTAATTTTGTTATCTGAAAGCAGACTAAATTTTGGCTTACTCTGGTTATTTTGGCCTTATTCTACAAAAGGCATAGTAGGGTGTATGTGAACCAGTCTCTGTCACTGGTAGCTGTGGGAAATGCAGTTAGTAGCTTGTGGGAAGTATTTTACTGGGAAAATAGCTACAGCACAGATGCACTTGGTCCTAGGAGGAAGAAGACCCACTGAGCTGTATTGGGATCTAGAGATTCCACATGATGTGGAACAGAAATTGTTCTGGGAATCTGGGAAGGCATCTCTGCTCTTTTAACTCATATTTGGTTTTAAAGCCTTTGTTCTATCATATATAAGTGAAGGGGATTTTTCTATTAATAAAAAACATCCAATCTGTTAGAAATGTGAGATGTAGTGAATTGCTCTACCCAAAACCTGATTTTAAATTTTTTTATTTATGTTTTTTATTTGTAAAAAGTATAAAGCTCATTAAAATATGCTTTTGGAGGTAGAGCACAGCAGAAGGGGTTAATTAGGATTATTATTTCTAATTTTGGTCAGCCTTCCTTGAACATATTTTTTTTTAGGGATGAGTTGTATGATTCCCATATCAAGCTGAATTTTAATTGATGGTTTTAAAAAGCAAACAAAACAACTCCCTCGAGGAACCAGCAGGATTATAGATTACATGCAATTAAGGGCATCCAGGGCTTTTCAAATTACTGCTGGAAAAAAAAAAGCAAAAAACAAAACATCAGAGGCCTGGATGAAAGGAGGACAGACCAACAAGACTGAGGACACAAAAGAAACATTCTTTACCTTGGTGGATTTTAAACACACTTTAAAGTGGGGAAATTATTTCTATAAAAAGTCAAAACTTGTGTCTGTCCTGGAGATAACACATTGATTGCTCTCCCATCTGCAGATTACCATGAGAAGTAAGAAATATCTTGTTTTAAGACAAGTGAAAACCACCTCCTGTTTTTATTTCCTGAAGAAATGAGGAAGTAGCACAAGTAGTAAATATTCTTGAAGTGTTTCATTGAAAGTTTAGAGAAGCTCTGTGAGAAAAGAGCCCAAGTTCTCTCTCTGAAATAGTAGTTTATGGTTGAAGGGTTTAAGTAGCAGCTCACAAAGAAGTGCCTCCTTGCCTGAATCTACAGAAGGCAATTTATTCACCTCCTTGTCCATCCTTCCCAACTGCAGATGACCACTCTGCTACACCTTCTACTGTAGCACAACATTTAGTGACACTCCTTACCTTCTTGCTTGGAGCAGCGAGGAAGCAGGAGGCCTTAGGAACTCCCAGTATCTTTTTGAGGACACCAAGGACAAGGAGGACATCATGGAGCTGTGGTGGGTGCAGCCCCCAAGTTGAGGAGCAGCTTAGCAGAGCCCTGTTGGGGAGAAAAACACACCAGCTTTTGTTTAGCAGAGTACAAGACTTTTCCATTTTGTTAACAAGATGGTGAGGTATCGTGTGTAAGCAGATTGGTTTGGCTTAGTTTCAACTCTGTTGGGTTTTTTTAACTAAATTAAATCTTTCCCTTATTTTACTTGTGTTCAGCTGGGGTGCTTGGTAGAAGCATTGCATTAACTCTAGTATTCATGTATTTGGTGGAAAGGAAAGATTTAATTCTTCAGGATTTTCTCTGGAAAAGGAGGGCCTTTTACTTGGAAAAGAAGGATGCAAAACCTTCAATTTGCAATGATCTATGTGATTTTTATTCATCTGTGCAATTCTGTATTGAAAATTCTGTGTCAAGTTTTTGCTCTGTGAGCTTTAAAATAAGTTATTAATTTGATTATCACACAGTTAAAGGATTTTAAAGGAAAGGTGCACCTTTATGAAGGTGCTCAAAGCTCTGTTATATTGCTACTTAAAAAAAGAATTCTTTCATAATTATGTTTTTCTGAGAGTGTGATTTCCTTTTTGTCTGAAACTAAGCAGGATTTTTTGTATACTAGAGAGACATACAAAGACAAAAACAAAAGATAAATATTCTTCAATGCCTTGGTGCGTGTGTGTATTCTTACTGAGGGTTATCTATTAAACCTCAAATAATGAATATGCTTTTATTTCCACACAAGTATTTCTATGATGAATTGTGTGAACAAAAAGGAGGAAGTCTTTAAGCCATATGTGATTGGTCTTGACTTTGCTTGGTAGGGTTTTTGCATAATATTGTCTCTAATTTCGCTTGAATGCATTCAGAACTCTGGATGTGCTGCAGAGTAGGGCACATTCAGATTCTTTTCACCTTTGAAAGTGAGGCATCTTGGTTGTAGGCTAGATTTATGCATTGCTGACTTTTTTTCCTCCAGATCTTTAGGTTATCATCTCCAATAGGTACTATTTTCTTCATTTACCTGAGTGAGGAATTAATGAAAGTAGTACCAATCTCTACAAACTTCACTGATGCATCATTCTAAAGCTTTTTAGTGAATGATGAGCACTGTTCTCTTGTATGTCAGTGCTCGACCTACCTGATCTTGGTGTTTTGAAATGAATGGATATTTCCTAAGGAGAAAGCAGGAGAGAATCTTCTTCACAGAATGGAATAAATAGAAGTAATTATATGATGAAAGGCTGAAATGACCACTCTGTGTTCAAAAATGTCCAAAGGTATTAATCTTGCATTATACCAACCTGTCTTATGCTGTATTAATAAAATTTCTCAAGAGTCTGAAGATAATTCTGGGTAGTTGGAGGAAGGAAAATAAAATCCCAGCTCTTAATTTGGTGTGAGTTACTCATTTGTAGTATTCACCTTCAGGTATTTGAAAATACAGACTTGGAGAGGAAACAGCAAGGATAAATAAGGGATTTGTGGGATGTAAATGCCAAGTTTGCCCTTGTTGTTTAGCAAGAGCAATTTCAAACCATAAAGTTGCACACATATTATCATTTGTTTAAGTATGTTTCTGTTTAGACTGCTTAAAGTGGATATTTTTGTCATGTTTCCAACTTTATATAATCACAGATGTTTCTAAGACTTTAATGGCAGTAGAAAGACACTAAACTTTCCCCCAAAACTGTAATCTTTATTGCCACCTACCTGAAAGGAAGTAACAAGCAGGAGAACTTAGCCAGAGGTAAGATGTTCTGGGGAACCAGGAAAGCTGTTGGGTGCAACTTGAAAAAGAATAACAGATGTTTCGTTGCAGCTGCCTGTTGAAAAAGGTAAAGTTACAGTATGAATCAGGTGGAAATTGTTGTCACAAAGAAATAGCAGCTTCATCTTTGTAACATGTCAGTGCAGCAGCTCTTAAAGTCACCCAGTTATATGTAGAAGACAAGTTTAAGAAGCTTTTTTAAGTACTTAGGTGAGGGCAGAGGATGAATTGTGATTTTATCTCTGGTGACAAGTGTTGAATGCTTCATTTTTGGGCAGAATTTTCATTGAAAAGAATATTCTTACAAGGAAATTAAAAGCCTGTGATGTATGAATAGAAAATAACCACGCTTTCAAGTGTCTTGTGTAATTGTTTTCAGTGCATCTCGATTTAAATAGTTAAGGAAGTGAAATTGTGCTTAGCTACTCCTTAAAGTATCTTTTTCCTACATATCTTTTTAAAGATATGTAGAAGAGCCTGTCTCAGGTAGGATAATTAGTGTCACAATTGCATTTATCAATAATTAGAAATAAGATGTGAAATTTGAGGCATGCACTTTGAACAGATGGATGAGTAGGGCAAAACCTGCTAAATTTCAAAACTTTAATGAGCTCTTAGTACATGGTTTCCTTCTGAATCCAAGTGGTTTTTAATATGTGGCTGTGATGAAAGATTGAGTGGTGTCTAACTTGTGTCTCTCCAGGTGAAGATGGAGCAGGCAAAACGAGCTTAATAGGAAAAATCCAAGGCATAGAGGAATACAAAAAAGGAAGAGGAATGGAGTATTTCTATTTAAATGTGCATGATGAAGATCGAGATGGTAAGTTTGTATTCCTAACATTATCTTATAAAGCAGTTTGAAAGTGGTTAGAATGACAGTGGGATGTTTTGCATTCTTGGTTTTCAAATTTCAGCTTAGGCCAGGAGTGATCTGTAACATGAAGAAATTTTTCTGTAATTCCTTTAATAAATACCATGACTGACCACTAGAGGAAGAGAGAAAAGAGTCAAAAGGAAACATAAATGTGCTTAAGATCCGAACCTTAAGTTAGGGAATGGATAATTGACACACAAAGGGCAGAATAGGGGAAGGAGTATGAACAAACACTGTATAATTATACAGAATTGTCTACAGGTAATACTTTAGAGGAATATAAAAAAAAAAATAGGAACATACTGGTAGCTGTGTAGAAAATGGGACCTCTCATCTATAGGATAAGAATAAATATAGGTAGGAGAAATGGAAAAAGTTGTCCCCATTTTTTTTTTCTGAGATCACCTTCTTCCTGACTCTCATATGTGGCTGTTGGTCTCCACGATGCCTTGATCAGGGTTAAGAGGATTAAGAGTTTGATCTAAATATCTTCCTCAGCATTTATCTAAGAGGTAATAAAAACTTACCTGAAGGCAAAATGTATTTATATGAAGCTATTTTATTTTGAAGTGCCAGCTTTTTCATTTACTACAGATGTGTCTCAGGAATATGTTATTTTTCGGGGGGAAAAAGCAGTGGTATGTTCTACTTATATGGTGCTTGTCCTTTTGAAAATCTGCAGAGTAACTTTCTTGCCTACTAAGTCCATCCAAATCATTAAAAACTTGCAGTTCTGCTTCAGTTTTCTGAAGGGCCAAGGTATGTTCTGCTCTTTAAGAGGTTGACAGGCATATCACATGTGAGTTTTGAAGGGGAGATGGCTTGGGAGCCAAGCAGAATAAATGGATGGCTGAATTCACCTCATTTTTTCCCCCTTCTGACTTGCATCTGGAAGAAAACATTTTCCCTCTCTAAAATATTAATTTTCAAATGTTGATTATTGTGAATATTAGGAGAATATTGTGAATATTAGGAGAATATTGTGAATATTAGGAGAATATTGTGAATATTAGGAGAATATTAATTTTGGAAATGTTGAGTACTATTTCTGGAGTCTCAGGTAATCTATTTTAGATTCTTACTGATCAGCCATTAAATATCAGGGTTTGAAACAGGGAAAGGGACTCCACAAGCTGCAGTTTGCTGTGTTACATGTTTTAAGTCTCAAAATATTTTTCCTTTTTTTTTTTATAGACCAGACAAGATGTAATGTGTGGATTTTGGATGGTGACTTATATCACAAAGGGCTTCTTAAATTTGCCATGGAGGCCAGCTCTCTAAAGGACACTCTAATTATGTTGGTAGTAGACATGTCGAGGCCTTGGACTGCACTGGATTCTTTACAGAAATGGGCAAGTGTTGTAAGAGAACATATTGACAAGTTAAAAATTCCTCCTGAAGAAATGAAAGAAATGGAGCAAAAGTGTGAGTATTCTTCAAAGGAGCTGAGAATCCATTTAGATCAAATATGCTTAATGCTTTCTGCACCATTTAATCTCTCCATGCAGTCTTTTCATTCTTTAAAGATGTTTAAAAATTAGGATTTAACGAGCAAGTCAAGATTCAGATAAGTCTCAAGTTATATGAATAATTCTTTTTTTTTTTCTATAATAGAAGTAACTTCATTGTGGAAGGAGAAGTTTTCAGAATGAACAGGGATGGGTTGAATTTACAACTTTGCTTCTTACAGATTTTTCTAGATAAGGTTCTCACAAATGATAAAACTTGCTGGCTTTCAATTTTTTTAATTTTATTTATTCCAAAGACAGACCACTGCATCAGCTTCTTAACAGTTCCTGTAATCAATCAGTCTAGAGAATTTGTGACCTAACAGAAGGATAAATGTGAAAGGATTCATGACTTGTCTGGGCAGGATCATTACAAGGAAAAAACATTTGAAAGCTGGGTGTGAAGATCAAGTAGAAGGATTAAATTTTATTTCTAACTTCTCTGGAACTGCCAGTTTTCTAAATACCTTTTTCAGAAAGGCCATAAAGTAGCCCCAAAGGTGACAGCTATGGAATGAAGGTAGGAAGGGGGGAAGAAGCATGAGGCAGGTTGGTTGTTTTTATTTATTCTTTGGAGAGAGATTCTTTTAAGGGAAGCATCACCCTTGAGAACCACATCTCCCACAACAAGGACTTGTTTAGGAAGGAGGAGCTGAGCTCTCTTGGCTGTGGTTTTTGGTTTATTTTGGTTTTGGGGAATGGTGTTAGTGTGTCCATGTGTATTAAACATCCCTGAAGAGTTTCAGGATGGGATTTTACTGGATGAAAGGAGCAAGGACACCTCTCTGAAGAGTTTCAGGATGGGATTTTACTGGATGCAAGGAGCAAGGACACCTCCCTGAATGGTTTCAGGATGGGATTTTACTGAAAGGAAGGAGCAAGGACACCTCCCTGAATGGTTTCAGGATGGGATTTTACTGAAAGGAAGGAGCAAGGACACCTCCCAGAACAGTTTCAGGATGGGATTTTACCGGATGCAAGGAGCAACGACACCTCCCTGAAGAGGTTCAGGATGGGATTTTACTGCAGGAAAGGAGCAAGGACACCATATCTCTCTTATCAAATATGAGTAGGCTGATAATTTTGCTCCTGTGAGCAAAAGGAATAGTAAAACTCTAAAATCCATAAGATTTAAGTGATAAAAGGAGTCTAGGAAAGCAGCTGCTCTTTAGAAGTTTTGTCTGCTCTCTTGTTCTTTTATCATCTGGCCTGATCTATACAGTTATTGATGGTGGGTATAATAGAAGTCCTGGACACAACCCAGATGTGACTGGAAGCTGGTTTTGCTTTGAACCTCCTGAGAAATGACTTCATGCATTGCTGGGCAGGCAGCAGCTTGACACTGCCAGAATGAGGAGGGAGGAATCTTGCCTGATTTTTGGCTGTCTGCTCCTACTTCATTCTTCTTGCATCAGGCTCAGAGCTCCTGTGAACTGATGTAATATGCCGTCAGGGCTGAAAAATACTGAAGGTTTGTGAGTGGAGTTGTGGAGGTGTTAGTCTTCCAGGTCTAGCAATTTTTATTCCATTCAGAGACAGGAGCTGTGTGTGAAGTGTTGGAATAACTAGAATTCAGCTGTGTCTAAAGAAGCCCTTTGGTGTGATCACTTTAACCATATCTCTAGGGTAGACATGAGATTGTTTTCCACACTCCTTGAGCTGGGATATATTACATCAACCTTCCTTAGTGTTTTCTGTACTTGCATAAATATTAGTATGTGACAAGCAGGAATTTCGGGAAACACTGGAGGACTTCAAGTGCTGGAATAGTATGATTTTTATTTTAGTGTGCAAGAAAGATAGGATGCTGTGTAGAAAAGACTCCCATTGAGGAGCTGGAATATCTTGGTGATATTGAACCTGTGTTTAAAATTAATTTGGGAGCCTCTTAGAAGCTCTTAGACCAGACTGAAGTAGCAACATGCCCTGATTAAGAGCTTGAATTTTCTCTCATAGTAGAGATGATGATGTGTCTACATGCTCTTTGTTACTGTGAACTTCCATATCAGTAGGAAAGTTGAATAATCTTGGCCTTTGGATCATTGTTTTTCCCTCTGGTGTTAAAATAAATCTTGCTCCATTAAGTCAACTCATGCTTTTCTAGGAACAAACTCAGTTTAGTGAAGGCAGGGGGAGGATTAACATAAATCATGACAAAGCAGAGAGAATGTCCTGGAGTAGGAAGCTGCTGCTCTGCATGATTCAGCTCAACTATCTAGCAGCCTGATGATTTTTTTTTGGCTGAAGCACAATGGAAAATGACTCAGTGGTGGATTTTGGTAAAATTCTTTGAAACATGATGTGAAAGGTACAGTCATGCCCAATATTGCATCCTACAGGCTGTAAGGCTTGGGTGGATGCATCAGAACCTGCCAAGAGTTAAAACATTCTTCTAATTCTTGTTCTATTCTGACTCCTTTAAAATTTAGCAAGATCTATTGCAGTTATACCAAGTATTTAATATGCTATTAACTTAATTATAAAGCTAGTTAGTAACTAATATTTATGCATTCTAGTCTTTTTCCTTATTACTTCTGTAGATTGTTATTACTCTACAGAGAGAGAAGTGTGGATAAAAGGGGGTTTAGGTAAAACCTGGGGGTACAGTAAGAGCTAAGCAATATGTTCAAGGCTTTAATTCTGTTTATTCTTAAAGGGTTCCATTAATTTGGGCAGGAATTCAAGGATATTTGTATCCTTTAGGAATCTTATCAAGCAATAATGGTTAATAGCAACTGCCTAGAGGTTCCAGAATGATAAAATAGAAATGGTTTTTAAAAATGTCCTTCTGAGCAGTTCTATCTGGTCGTGTTCTTGCTGCTGTTCATTCAGATTTCAGTCTTAGCAGCAATCTCTTGTGCTGCAAACAGCAAATTAATACTCAGAACTCAGTGCATGCTGATTTTTTTTCAAAATAAAGAAGAAATCAACCATGCTAGAGATAAGTAGGAGTGGAAATCATATTTGAAATAACAAAGTAGCTGATCTTTTAATGTAATTCTTTTTACTTTCAGTGGTAAGAGACTTCCAGGAATATATAGAACCAGGCGAGGATTTCCCAGCTTCTCCACAGAGAAGAAACACTTCATTACAGGAAGACAAAGATGACAGTGTGATTTTACCCCTGGGTGCAGATACACTAACATGTAACTTAGGCATTCCAGTAGTAGTAGTTTGTACAAAGGTTTGTTTCACATTTTAGGGTCTTTTTTTATAATTGTATTTTATTTAAGTAACCCTGTCAATTGTGGATTTGGGGTGGGGAAAGCACATGGTTCTTAAGTCATTCTGAATACCTTGGATAAGAATTCCTTGCAAATGTTTAAATGCTGAAGGTTGGTTGTTTTCCTGGAAACTCCATGATTACAAGTAATTTTGGAGTAGTGTTTTTCTTCAGCTCTACCAGTTTCCAAGGAATAACTCAGACCTGGTTTTGTTCATAGAGTGAACTAGTCAGTAAGCAGCTAGAATCCCTCTAGATCTCCACAGTCATCCTTATTCTGAAATAGTTTTATTTTTTGTAGGATTTGTGGTTTGAAAATATTTATCTTTATGCAAAGACAAAGATCTTTGAGGGTTCTGATTAGTGATGTGCTGCTTTTTAAATTTTCCTCAGTTCTTAGGGTGCTTCTATTATCTGTTTTGATTTCTGTGAGATATGAAACCATATTATTAGTGTAAAGAAAAAGTGGTAAGGTTCTCTTGTGCCTTGTTTGGGTTTCTTTTTTTTTTAGTTTTTGGGCTTTTTCTCCTGGTTCTCCAGTTCTCATTGGCATTAAGCATATACTGCATTTGCAACCTCAGATGGTCCATAGTGAAAGAATTAACCCTTTGATCCATATGCTGTTCCTTCACTGGGAAACTAATCCTCTCATTTTAAAAATACTATTTTCAAGCTCTCCATTTTTCCTCTTTCCCACCACCACGGCCCCTCCTCCTGTTAGTTTTTATTTTTATTTTCTTCTTCTGCTCCTACATTTCTTGCTTTTGCTCTCTTTTTACAAAGGGTTAGTTAGTAACTAGATCAAAAATGCTTTATACCACTGTATGGAAAAGAAAAAATTAAAACCATTAATTAAAAACCCCACCAATTGGGTTTTTTCCCCTCCCTTGCCCAGTTTTGAAGTGGATGTGCAGCAGCACTGCTATTTCAATAGGTAATTCTGTTTTTTCTCTTGACAGTGTGATGCCATCAGTGTCCTGGAAAAAGAGCATGACTACAGAGATGAACACTTTGACTTCATTCAGTCACATATCAGACGGTTTTGCCTACAATGTATCCTTTGACATATCATAAAGGTGATGAAACATTGGAAGAGGTTGCCCAGAGAGGTTGTGGATGCCCCCTTAATCCCTGGAGGTGTTTAAGGCCTGCTTTTATTTCCATCTATAGGACATTTTAGCTGACAATATCCCTAAAATAACAAGAATATGATTAATTTAAGTGTGATCTTGGTTCAGATGCACCTTCTTTTTCACACGTTATTCTTTTTGATGCAGTCTCTTCATTGTTCATTAATTCCACAGGATGAGGTGATGAGGGAAGGAAAGAAGTGTGAGTTGCTGCAGAGAAGATCTACTGGCTTCTCTTGTGTTGGTACTGATGCCTATGAGATGTCACTGTGCTATTGTTATTTTTAAATTTCATTTCTTTTTAAAAGAAGTGTATAAAATAGTGTTGTTTAGTCAGCCAGACCTGCTGAGACCTAGATTTCAGATGCCACATTGTGTCCTCATTCACTGCAGTAAAAGGAAGTTTAAATGGAGAGACAGCAGTTAACAGATGGGAAAATCAGTTCAAGAACCCAAGACCTCAGTTGAGAACTTCCTTCAACAGGCTTACTAGACCTAA
>VZTY01003628.1:12156-31252 GCA_013400935.1 Turnix velox
AAGCGTGCACAGCCAGTTCATGTTGAGTTTCTCATATACTGACACTCCTAGATCCTTCACTTCAGGGCTGCACTCAAGCCACAGCCTGTATCTGTGCTTGGGGTTGCCCTAAACCAGGTACAGGACTATGCACTTGGTCTTACTGAACTTCATGAGGTTGGCATGGGCTCACCTCTCAAGCCTGTCAAGGTCCCTCTGGGTGGCATCCCTTCCCCCTGGCATGTCAACTGCACCACACAGTAGGATCTTAGATTGGTAAGAGCCTCCAGAGCCTTCTCTACGCTGAACACTTCCATCCCTCTCAGCATCTCTCCTCATATAAAAGATGCTTTAGTTCCTTCATCTTTGTACCCCTTTGCTGGACTGTAGTATGTCTGTGCTTCTCCTGTACTGGAGGAGCCCAGACCTACACACAGAACTCCAGGTGTAGCTTCACTACTGCTGAGTAGATGGGAAGAATCACTTCCCATAATCTGCTAGGAACATCCATCATAATGCAGACTAGCACACCATTAGCCTTCTTTGTCCCAAGGGCATGTTGCAGGCTCATGTTCAAGGACCTCCAGGTCCTTTTTTGCCAAGCTACTTACCAGACATTCAGCCCTCAGCATGTGGTGGTACCTGAGGTTGTTCCTCCCTGGGTGAAGGACTATACATTTCCTTTTTTTGAACTGCATGAGATTCCTGTCAGACCATTTCTTCAGTTTGTCAAGATCCCCCTGGCTGGAAGCACAACCATCTAGCATATCTCTCTCTCCTTCCAGTTTTGTATCCAGCAAACTTGCAGAGTTTAACATGACAGATGGTCAAGGGGAAAAGGCCTCTAGTTACACCAGGGGAGCTTTAGATTGGATATTATGAAAAATTTCTTCACAAAAAGGGTTATCAAACATTGAAACAGGCTGCCCAGGAGAGTGGTGGAATTGCCATCCAGGTGAGTAGATGTGTTGCTTAGGGACATGGTTTAGTGGGGGTTTTTGGTAGTGTTAGGTTCGTGGTTTTGACTTCGCGATCTTTCATGACACTTTGGCATGACATTCAATTGAGATGTTAACAGGATTTACCCAGTATTGACCCCTAGGGGTACAATGCTAATTACTGGCCTCCAACTACACTTCATGGCACTAATCATCACCCTCTTGCCCCAGCCACTCAAGTCATTTCTCAGCACACCTTGCTGTCTCCTCAACCCAGCCCATACTTCCATTAGCTTCTTTATGATGATCCCACGGTAGACAGAGTTAAAAGCCTTCCTGAAGTCAAGGTGGACAATATCCAATGTCTCCAGTGGGCTGCTCTTTGCTGTTGGTCAGCACTTCTCAGACAAACCCAGGACTTGGATGTGTGTGCTCTGAAATCACAGAATCACAGAATGACCCGGGTTGGAAGGGACCTCAAGGATCATGTAGCTCCAACCCCCCTGCCTAGCAGGACCACCAAACAAACACATTTACTAGATCAGGTTGCCCAGGGCCCCGTCCAACCTGGCCTTGAACACCTCCAAGGACGGGGCATCCACAACCTCCCTTGGCAGCCTGTTCCAGGACCCAGGACCTAGTCCTTTACTAGGACTCTCCTAGTAAAGAACTTCCCCCTAACATCCAACCTAAATCTTCCCTCCTTCAACTTGGATCCATTTCCCCTAGTCCTGCTATTGTCAGCCCTTTCAAAGAGTTTACTCCCTTCCTGGGTGTAGATTCCCTTCAGGTATTGAAAGGCTGCAATGAGGTCACCCCGCAGCCTTCTGAGAGTAAAACCCTGTTTGGCTGTTTATAACTAGCAGTGTTATGTCTTTGTGGATGTAATGATATCTTAGTCCCTTGGACTGTAACATGTGATTCTGTAAATTGTCCAGGGATTCCTGGCTCCTGTCAGATTCTACACCTCTTACTGCCTGTAGACCTATGTCTGGCACTTGAGTGGAGGGAATCTGCTTGGCATTAGCAAAACTGCTGCAGCACCTAGGCCTGTGCTGATCTGTCTGATTTCCTAGGGCTTTCTTGGGTTAATGGGTTTAATCAGGTGTCCTTTAAGTGTTGCCTGCTGCTCCCCTTAAAAGTTTGGCTGAGGTTTAATAAGGACACAGTTGGCCTTAGATCTATTGATGTGCACCTCATTCTGTTACTTGACTGGTCAGTTCTGTTGTGTGACCATAGACTTGTTCTTGCTTTCAGCTGTAGGCAAACCCGTGCATCTTCTAGGATGTGGGTTTGAACTGGGTGTAATGACCTTGGGTTTTCATTTTAATTTTTTCTGTACCCAGGACTGCCCAAATCATGGTTTCAAGGCAGGCATGAAGGTGGAAGCAGTGGACTTGATGGAGCCCCGGCTCATCTGTGTTGCCACAGTGAAGCGCGTAGTCCAGCGTCTCCTTAGCATCCATTTTGATGGCTGGGACAATGAATATGACCAGTGGGTGGACTGCGAGTCTCCAGACATTTATCCTGTGGGGTGGTGTGAGCTGACTGGCTACCAGCTTCAACCACCAGTTATTCCAGGTGAGTGAAGATTTCACTGTGGTTTCTAAGGCTAGAGACAAAGGCTTCCTTCCTCCTGCTCTGTGAATGGCTCCTTCTTTTTGGGCCTTCTAGAGAGGAAAAAAGATTTGCACTGGCTACTCTAAGTCTTCCTGTACTGCCACACGTTCCAGCAGCTGGCAGAGGGAGAAGTCTGAGGTGGGGAGAAAACAGCCTGAGATTTGAGGTTGGCTCTGTGTTTCCTGTGTTCCCCCACCTGCACACCAACAGAGAATTGCTCCTGATGAAATTGAGTAGAGTTCCAAGTGGTCCCTTTTACTAAGTGTGCCTACAGCCTCAGCCAGGTAGCTGAGGGAGCTCCACCCCTGCTCCCTTTTCTCCTCAATCACAGAATCACAGAATCGCAGAATGACCCGGGTTGGAAGGGACCCCAAGGATCATGTAACTCCAACCCCCCTGTCTAGCAACTCCAACCCCTGCCTGTCTATAAATGGTAAGAGCATCCCTCTCAAGAATTTAGTCCTTCCCTCATCACAGGGAGGCCACTGCCTCACCTTGGTGGATGTTTTCCTTCTTGTTCCAAGCTACGAGCTACATATCTTGTTTCTTCTCACTGCCCCTGCCAAATCTTTGCTGGACCTCTCTCCCCTATGCTGCTCTAGCCTGCTACCCTGGGCCCTTGCCTGGAAGCACAGACAGCAACTGCCCTAGAGCCTTGCTTTCCCCTCCGCTGGTTGTGTTGGGAAGAGGGCTTTGGCTCGGGGGGACGGGTATATCTTGTTTCTCGCTTATTTCACTTCATCCCAGTTACCTACTGGTTATGGGACTTGGCTTTCGTTTCCCTCTCGTCTCCATGACAGAGCCCACAACTCCAGTGAAGGCCAAGGAGGTGCCCAAGAAGAAGAAGAAACCCTATGGAAAGAAGAGTGAGTGATGTTTGATTAGTGCCCTCCTGCTCGCTGGCTGGCTGGGCTCAGGTAGAGGAATCCTGTCCATCACATCTTGTCAGAACAGGACAGAGAGGCCTTATCTTGCTGTGGGTGCCCTCAGTCAGCTGTGGGTTTGACAACACAGCTTCATCCTTCTCAATTGCCCCCATTATCTAAGAGAGCCAAGAGCTATGTGTGTGGGAAGTATATGTTTCACAGTCTGTTTTCTGTTGGCCAAGGTACAGATGGTGCTTGCTTCCAGGCATGAGGTTGTGCTGCTTTCCCCTCTGTGTCCCTGGTCAGAGGGAGATTGTTGGCTGCAGCTGGAGGGTAGCTGGAGAGCAACCCTGCCTGCTTTGTGCTGAGGGAATGAAGAGGCCTTAAGATGGCTGAAGAGGCCAGTGGTGGGGCTGGAACATGTTACTGTTTCATCTTGTCATCGTTCTTGTCATTGTTGCAGTAGCTGTGGCAAATCGTGTAGATAGGCAAGATGTTCCTTCCTGGGGGGTGGAGAGGACATCTAAAGAATATAAAGATGTTCAACCTAAATAAAAACGTAAGCTAAAAATGAAAACTCTAATGCTACAGTGTCTTGGACTAGACCTAGACAGGTAAGCAGAGCTGACTCTAGACTGATTCCGGCAGGACCTGCTCCTCGGAAGTTAAGCACATGCCGAAGTGCCTTGTCTTTAATAAAAGAGAACGCGGAGTAGCGTATTTTGAGATGATGACTATAGAGATTCTTCTCCAGTAGGCCATTTCTGTTGAGTAACCAGTGGGCAGCTAATCTCCATGTAGCTTGCTGGTCAGTTGTGCTGGTCCCTGGCCTGTGATTTCTCAGTGAAGCTTGTTGATTTTCCAGGGCAAAATAAACACACTGTTCCCCATGCTGTGTTGTCTTTTTGTTAAGGAAAAAAGTTACCTGCCAAAACCCGCAATGTCAAGCAGACTGTGAAGAAGCCTTCCAGTTTGAAGATGAAACAAGAAGTGAAAGCTGCCACCAAGGCTTCACCAGAACCAGCTCCTGATGAGAGTAAGAGAGTGATTACTCTACCCAGCAGCAACATGCAACTCTTGCATCTGCGCTTCATGCACCTAGCCCTCCAAGAGGCCTTTGCTGCCTCTTGGCTGTTAAGTCATGGGTGCTTCCAGGCAGGGAAAGGCAGTATGTGGCAGATACCCTTCCTCACTCCTCCAGAGACAGAAAGAGTAGAAGAAAGCCTTAGGCAGCTTCCCCTGAAGAGTTTTGCCTGCTGGGGAGATTTGGTGACACCAGTACAGATGGATATGTTGATACTGCTGATAGATCTGACTGCTGTACTGAGCAGTCTAGTTGTGTGAGGTCAGTTAGAAGGGACATGTCAGAGGTGTGCTCTCATGTCCCAGTCCCCATAAGGGCTGTTGCAGGATGTGTTCAGCCTATTGGTCTGTACACCAAGAGATGTGGCAACCAGAAGAGCATCTGGCAGCTGAGTCATCTACTGCCTCTAGTGGTTGTTGGGAAAGAAGGATGGGTGAAGTGGTTATATGGGGGTGGAGCCTCATAAAGGTCCTCATTACAGGTCTTTAATTTCCCCCGTGTGGATCCAGTCAAGCAGAGAATGGATTACACTTACTTCCCTCAGCCCAAGGAGAAATTGTTTTTGGGAACGAGCAGCTGAAAGCTGCCAGGGCTTAGTCCCAGCCTGATTGCTGCTGTGACTGGATAGATTTGTGCCAGCAAGACAGGGCTGCCTGTGGACAGGGCCTCTCAAAGAAGTGGGATGGAAATCTGGGGCATTTTGAGTATACATATGAACAAAGCTGGTTCTGGGGTACTGCAGGTAGAGTGAGGCAGTATGGGTTTGGGTTTACTTATTTATTCTTCCCTCTCTATCTCTTGCTAGTCATTGCTGTACAGGTAAAAGAAGAAACCATTGACCCCTCATTAGAAGATGCTGGAGCTACAGAGCTTCCTATTCCCATCAGCAGCATAAAGGAGGAGGACACGGATTGATCCTGGGGTATCCCCAAGCTGCCCACAGCAGCCTGCGCACCACCTTGTGAATTTGGGGGAAATTCCTGGCAAAGGGAGGCACAAGACTAGAACAGCCTTCTCTTTTTGAGGCAGTCCATGCTAAAACATCACAACTCCACTTTCCTGGTGTGCAAGATTTGCCCCAGAGTTTGCCCTGGGAAGCAGACTCTAGAAAGGCTGCAGGTGTGGTGGGGAGCATGACCAAGGTGCCTGGCTTTGAGGACACCCTTCCAAGCAGGAGATCTGAGTGTGGAAAGGATCTACCAAAGCACAAAGGAGCAGTTTGTGTTCTCAACCATGGCTGGAGGTGGCAAGCTGCAGTCTGAGATGATGTGTGCAGGTCACGTGTGTCAGGAAATGAACTGCCCTCATAGGATGCAGTGCTGTGCACCCTGGTCTAGACCCAACAATCCTCCAAGAAAGTCAGAAAAGAATGAAGAGGTGAGAAAACCAAAACGGGATGATGATGCCTCTTAGAGGAGCAGAAGACTTTTTAGAGTGTCATTTCTTGCTTCTGAAGCCAGAACTTGGCATGTTCCTTGCCAAACCCTACAGGAAAATGGTGGCTGTGCAGGAGTTGGCCATGAAATGGCTGCTTTCATTTGAGCATGGTGAGGGGTGGGGGATTTTTATAGAAGGATTGTAATGGGGCTTCCCTGCCCACCAGCTCAACCCTGCCTGTCCTGGCAGTGCTGGCAATCACTGGCTTGCTTATAGACCTTTTGAAGGACTATAAGCCATCTAGTCTGATCCTGCTACAGGGAGCTGGGACAGCTTGTACTGGATCAGGTTGCTCAGAGCCTCATCAAGCCTGGTCTTGAATGTCTTCAGGGCTGGGACCTCCACCACCTCTCTGGGCAGCCTGTTCTGGTGCTTCACGACCCTCATTGTAAAGAACTCTTCCTAATGTCTAACCTGAACCTGTCCTGCTCCAATTTAAAACCATCACCTCTCATTATATGCCCTGGTAAACAGTCCCTCCCCAGCTTCATTGTAGCCCCTTCAGGTACTGGTAGGTTGCTGTGAGGTCTCCCCCAAACCTTCTCCAGGCTAAGCTGCCCCAGCTTGTCTCAATGCAGGATGAACATATTTCAAGGCATAGCCATCATATTTCTCCCTTTCCCTCCTTCCATTGCTGCCACTTTTCCCCATTGTTAAACAGCTTGTTTAACACAGGCAGGCCACCTGCCTGTGAAGTATGATAATTTCCAAACACCTTTGGCTTCCTCTTATTTTTGTAGTACCAGTTCCATGTCCCACATTTAATGATTAAGCTTGTTTACCTTTTAAAGCCTTCATTATTTGAACAAATTTCTAATCTTAAAATCTGATTGGACTGGATGATCTTTTGAGGTCCCTTCCAGTCCCTGCCATTCTGTGATTCTGTAAAATGGAGCCAGAGTGAGTGCATCCAACCTGGGCTCTCCTGGGGAATAAGTTGGGCACATCACTTAAGATTCTTTATGGGGGACAGTGATCCTGTTCTGCTGATCACGTCACAGATTAAACATGCCAGGAAACAGAAATATTTCAATCTGCTTGTTTTAATTCTGAATTGCTGCTGGGGAATTCAGGCAATGTTTTCACAGAATGTAACTTTTAAGTTTTCTGCTCTAAGCAGCTTTGAGCTAGTGCAGCAGCACATGTTGGAGCTGCTTGCCGTCCTGCTGAGGGCTGGTCAATTGTTTTGGAAGCTGTGAAAGCACAGTGTTCTTAAAAACAAAACCAAACTTACGGATTCCAGCTTTTCTGCTTGGCTGGAGGGAGCTTTGGGAAGAAAAAGCAAATATTTGGCTTCAAAGCATGTTGCAAATACTACACGAAGCTTTTTGCACCAGTTTACTTTCAGGGTCAGGTGCCCCTGCATGCTGCAAAAACCAACATGGCCATCTTTGGCAAATGGTCATTGCTCTAGTGCCACCAAGTCCTCTCTTTGCACCTTCTGTGATATCCATGTCACCACCTTGGGGACAAGTCTAGAAAAACTCTCCAGGCTGTAGGTATGGCTCTGTTGTATGCTGCACACTTTCCCTAAGCTCTGCTTTTCTTAAAGCCTGGGGCTGGTGCTTTTCTTGATCTCTTTTTCTTGCTGGGCTTCCTTGCAGCCTTGGTCTTGTCAGGACTGGCTTCTCCAGCCTCACTTCGGCCCCAGCCAGGACAGGTTTGGAAAGTGGTGGAAAGCTTCACCTTCAGTCCCTGAGCTTCTGCAGGGGACTTGCAGGTGGCCCCTGTGTGGAGATTGAGTTTGTCGATCCATCTGGAAATGAGGCAAACGAGATGAGAAAGGAGTGGGACAAGGCAAAGGGAAGGGCAAAACTCTGTGCCTTTGAGTGGATTTGTGTCACTTCAAAGCCAGAACACATTTCTCAGGGCCTCATATAGGTGACCTTTGAATATCTGAATGCCTGCCCACCCCCAGATTGTGGCTGTTTTCCATACACCAGCAGAGCTCAGGCTACTTCCACATTTGCACATAGGCATATGCTCCATCCCAGCACTGGGGGTGGAGACACAAAACAGCATGTAGGAGAAGACCCAAAAGGGCTAGCGTGCAGTGGGCTAGTTCCTCTGGTGCTGCAGGGTCTACCTGTTTCCTAGGGCTGTTATTCACTAGTGGCACTCACCTGCGCAGGGGAAGGAGCTGGCAGTCACAGTGGAAAGGCACATCTCTCAGGTTGAAGATCTCCAGCCCAGTGAAGTTGCTCATGTCAGGGATGTTGCTCATCTTGTTGCTCTCTAGGTAGAGGCTTTTGATCGTGGGTCCAAGGCCAGCAAAGGCACCACGGGAAATCTGCAACAAAGTAAGGGAATGTTGGGGGGCTCCTGAAACAGGCAGGGAGCAGATCTCTGCCCTTGCAATGCTTATCAGCTTGGGGAAGCGGTGGTGCTGTCAGAACCTGTCATGAACCTGACAGAGCCATGAAAAAGCTTTCTAGAGCTGTTTTAAACAGCACATGCACTTGGGGAACCATCAATTATGCAGTTTCAGTCACATTCTAGAAAGAAAGTGGCACACAGGAGGTCTCAGAGCAATTCCTGCATGCTGTTAAAGATAGATATGCTTTACAAGAGTGGAACTAACATAACATTCCTCAGAGGGTGGAGAAGTTTGGGGTAATAGTGGTGAAAAGTTCCACAGAACAGCTCATAGAAAGGCAGAACTATGAGCAGGGCTGGGGAAAGGGGGTGGTTTGGCTGGATCCCACTTATACTGAATGTCTTCAAGGACTAAAGGGACTGAAGCTGCCCTGAGGGACAAGTTGGAGCAAGCCAATGCTCCAGGCTGATCCTGAGAAAGCCAACCCTCCTGGCCAGGCTCTGGAGCATCTCCCGAGCTTTGGGGAATCTGAACCCTTGGGTGCTGGAAAAAGATGGAAAATACGGCTGAGGTCTGCACTGGACCTAACCCTCTAATCCCCAGCCACACGCACCCGCTCCAGACCCATGTTGTCCAGGTAGAGGTGCTGCAGGCTGGAGGCCACTGGCAGGAAGGCACTGTCCCCTATGTACTTGATGGGGTTTTGGGACAGCTTCAGCTCAATGAGGGCAGGCAGGCCTTGCAGAGCTGATGTGGGAACCTCCACAAGCCGGTTTCCTTCCAAGTGCAGCTTCTCCAGCATCTTGGTGGAAGCCAGAGCTGCAGGGGCAATACGCCCAATAGCATTCCCACCGAGGTAGAGCCAGCGCAGCCTCCTTGCCCCTGCCAGGTCACCCTCTGCCAGCTCCCCAATAGCATTGTACTGCAAATGGAGGGAGATGAGGTTGGGCAGGAGGTGGAAGGTGCCTGCAGGCAGGTGGGTGAAAGCATTATGGTCCAGGTCAAGATAGGCCAGCCGTGGAGCCCCCTCAAAGAAAGCAGGTGCCAATGTAGAAAGGTGGTTGTCAGTGAGGTACAGGTAGACCAGGTTCCCCAGCCCCCGTAGGGCCCCAGGCTGCAGCTCCTTGATGCCACAGCTCTGCAGGTGGAGGGACACCAGCTCCTTCAGGCCAGGGAAAGATCCTGGTGGCACTGTCCCAAAGGCATTTTGGCGCAGATCAAGGAGGTGAGTGTCCCCAGGGAAGCCCTGGGGGATCTCCCGCAGATCCCTGTTCTCACAGGACCCATGATGGAATTCACGGGAGCAGATGCATCTTCGGGGGCACTGCCCACTGCTGGCTGTCATCATCTGCTCTGACGGCATGGTGGGGTGGGGAGACAGCCGAGGGCGGCCACATCTCATTTCAGGAGGCCTCAAGGAATCAAGGGGTCGGCCGCGAAGGGCAGGGGGTGCAGTGCAGGACCCTTCTGTTTCTATCCGTGCCCTTGCCACCCAGTCATGGAAGGGACGCAAGAGGCAGGAGCAGAGCAAGGGATTTCCAGCCAGACTGACTTTTGACAGCTCCCCAGCCCCATCCAGGGGTGGCAGTCCCCTCAACTGGTTTTCACGGAGGTCCAGCGTGCGCAGCTGGGGGCTGCGGGCAAAGGCATCAGGTGCCACATCCTGGAGAGAAGCATGGTCAAGGAAGAGGTGTTTTAGGGAAGCCATGGCCAGGGCTTCTTCAGCCACATAGGTGATGGGGTTGTGGCCCAGGTCAAGCCGAGTAGCCCCATCCAGTCTGGCCAGGGCTTCACTGGGCAGTGCCTGTAGCTCATTGTGATCCAAACTCAGCCTGCGTAGGGTGGGGAGAGCAGCAAAGGCCTCACTGGCCAGCACATGGAGAGCATTGTGAGACAGTCGTAACCATCTGAGGACCTGCAGCCCCTGGAAGACCATGTCTGGCAAGTAGACTAAGGCATTTGCCCTAAGGTCAAGGAGAGTGAGTGACCCCAGGCGGCTGAAAGCACCCGGCTGGATTTCCTCAATACGATTCCCCTCCAGGATGAGCTGTTGGAGGGACAACAGGCCATCTAGTGATTCCTGATAGAGGACGGCTATATCATTGGAGGCCAGGTTGAGATGGACCAGTCTCCCCAGCCCCCGGAAAGCCCCTTCTTCCAGCCTCTCCACCTTGCAGCGCTGCAGGTCCAAGTGGGTGAGGTATGGGGTTTCAAGGAAGGTTCCCACAGGGATAACTGTGAAGCTGTTGTCTCGAAGGTCCAGTTTTTTGGTGAGCTGTCAGTCACACAAATAAATGCAGAGTTACCCCAGAGCTGCCATCCCCACCTCCTCTTCCTCCTGTCCCCTATCTGTCCCTTTGCCCACCTGTGGGATGGTGTCAGGGATGGCCGTCAGGTTCCCATTGAGGCAGAGGACATGGGAGCAGAGGTTGTCGCAGATGCAGGGTCTGGGGCAGGGGGCAGCAGCCATCTCCCTCAGCCCCAGGACCACCAGAAGCACCCCCCAATTCAGTTTCATGGCAGAGAGCACCTATGGCAGGGGAAAGACAGGGGTGAGTCCAGGAGAGGGGCCAAGCTCCCATGCACCCGCCCAGATAACATCCCTCTGGGCATAATGTGGCACAGAGGCCCTTGCTGTGCCCTAGCACCATCTCTTGCACCCACATTGTGGTTTTTTACAGGCTATAAATGAGGAAGAGAGGGTTGTGGCCCAGGTCCAGGCAAGTAGCCCCATGCAGCTGGGCCAGGGCTTCACTGGGCAGTGCCTGTAGCTCACTGTGGTCCAAACTCAGCCAGCACAGGGCGGGCAGAGCAGCAAAGGCCTCACTGGCCAGCACATGGAGAGCATTGCGAGACATTCGTAACCATCTGAGGACCTGCAGCCCCTCCTATCTAGAATGAAAGGTAAAGATCACAGACAGCAGGTTTCCACAGGGAAAGTGTTTTTACCCTGATCACCTAAAATCCACGAGAGAGGGCTGGGAGGACCTGTGAGATCCCCCATACACAACTTTGGCTTGGAGCAAACACTCCTCTTTTTCTTCTCATATTAGTAGCATAGAAATTGTCTTGATCTGTACAGAGTGTCTGTATTGCCCTCACAACTGAAGCTTGTATTTTTTAAGACATCCTGGCTTTCTGAGCTGCTGCCTTTCTTTTCATTGCTATTGCCCCACCTCCAGCAGCCCGGCCACCCTCCTGCTCAGTGCCTTCCACCCTCCAAACTCCCCTCTTGTCCCCACCCTCCAAGCTATTCATAGCAGTTTTTGGAATAGCTCTCCACTGTTCAGCTGCAGGAAGGATGAGCTGATTTTGGCCAGGCAGGAGGAAGCCCCAGGGCTGGAGATGAAAGACAGGGGCCAAGGCTGGAGCGAGAGCACAGTTGATGGTGGGGCTGTAAATATGATCAATACACTTCTTCTTCCACCACAAGCTCCGTGGAGCAGCAGCCTTGAGAGCCGCAAGACGCAAATCTGCAGAGATCACCATGGTGCCCATACCCTTGCCCACCTTCCTCCGTGGTCCTAGCTCCTGCCACCACGGCAGCCAGCCCGGCCTCAGGCCTCCCCACCCCCTCCAGCACTGCCACTAGAGAGTGCCATCCCAGCTAAGCTCACATCCCATGCCTGGGCACTGCCACATGCTGGGCGCTGTCCCATTACCCCTTCCTGGAGGGTCACCCACCTGGAGACCGGGTTACCTGCTCCTCAAGTGGCAGCAAAGAAAGAGGGGAAAGCAGCTCCCCCCTTGACCAGCGGCCGAGCTCCTGCTCTGCTGTTTGCTCTCCTGGCAGAAGTGAGAGCTGAATGGGCACCGTTGTGTTGCTTTCCCGGCAGCGCTCACCGGACGGAGCCAGGAACGCAGGAGGAGGAAAGGGGGAAGGGATGAAGGGTAGAGCACCCCCGGAGAGAGGGCAGTAACTCCAGCCACTGCCTCCCCCACCACCTCGCAGGGGGCTGGGGAGCCAAAGCCTCGTATGTCACACTGTGAGCCTGCTCAGAGCCCCTGTGGGATCTGCACTTGCTGTTCTCAGGGTCTTATTTTTCTTTCCTGGCTGTGCAAGTCACAGGAGCTATGGAAGTGCAGGGCAGAAAGGTGACAGCCTACCAAAATTGCAAGGGCATTGATGAGCCCGAAGAAAAGGCAAGAGGCAACCAGCAAGCTGGGCTGTGGGGCTGTAGCACATTCTCAACCACCTACTCTAATTTTGCTTCGCTGCTTGCTACAAAGAGGTTAGGGGCAGCAGTGCCTGTGTGAACCATCATTTGTTTGCAAAAGACCATAGAGAATTTTTTTCTTCCCTAACTCTGTCATCTCCCTTTTTCAGCTCTGCTTTTCACAGCTACAGAGAAAGTAAGATCTGCAACCTGGCCAAAAAACTGGATGATTTGCTACTAAAGTCATTCTCCTCTTCAAGCCCTTCTCTTATTTCAGCAATATCTCAGCATCCAGAACCAGTGTATCTCAGTGCTAGCTGTGGGTGATGGACATTGTATCTGGAGTCCACCAGCCTCCCTACAACCAGATGGCCAAAGCATTTTTGGTTACTGCCTCAGGTGACCAAACCTCCCCCCCCTCTCCACAGGCTCTTTGCTCAAGCTCAGCTTCATTTTGGGATACACCACAGCTGTGAGGAAAGAAGTTCCTGCAAACCCTCACTGAGTTGGCCACAGTCATATTAAGAGGTACGTAGGGATGCTCCACTGAGGAGACATGCCCACCTCTGCCCACTTACGTAGGGATGAGGTCAGAAAGGTAAAGGCAGAACTGGAGCTTAACTTGGCAAAGGATGTTAAAAACAACAAGAAGTGCTTCTATAAGTATGTAAACCAGAAGAGAAAGGTTAAAGAAAAGCTAGCCCTGCTGTTAAGCAAGAATGGTGAACTTGTAACAGACAAGGAAAAGGCCAAGGTACTCAACAACCACTTTGCCTCAGTCTTCACTGGCAAACCCTCTGTTCACAACCACATTGAAGGAACACAAGACAGACGTGAGGAGGAAAAGTCCCTCTTGCAATGAGTAAAGACAGGGTTCATAACAACCTCAGTGTCCGCAGATCTACAGGACCTGATGAGATGCATCCCAGACTCCTGATGGAATTGAATGATGTAGTTGCTAAGCCTTTCCCCATGACATTTGAAAATTCACGGCAGTCAGATGAAGTCCCTGGTGACTGGAAGATGACAAACATCACACCCACTTTCAAAAAAGTGTAGGAAGGACAATGCCAGTAACTACCACCCAGTCAGTCTCATCTCTGTGCCTGGGAAGATCATGGATCAGATTCTCCTAGAAGTTATGCTACTGCTCATGGAGAACACAGAGGTGATTCAAGGCAGTCAACATAGCTTCACCAAGGGTAAGTCACACCTGACCAACCTATTGGCTTTCTACAATGACAAAGGGAAGACCCATAGTTATTTATCTTCTATCTGGACTTCTGTAAGGCCTTTGACGCAGTCCCCCACAACATCCTTCTCTCCCAAGTTGGAGAAATACAGATTTGGTGGGTAGACTGTTCAGTGGATAAGAAACTGGCTAGATGGTAGCATCCAGAGGATAGCTGTCAATTGTTTGATGTCAAGGTGGAGAGATGATTGGTGCCCCTCAGGGATCTGTACTGGGACCAGTGCTGCTTAGTATCTTCATCAGTTACACAGACAGTGGCACTGAGTGCATCCTCAGCAAGTTTGCTGATGGCACAAAACTTAGTGGTGTGGTCAACATACCAGAGGGAAGGGATGTCATCACAGATACCTGGATAAGCTGGAGAGGTGGGCCTATACAAACTTCATGAAACTCAACAAGGACAAGTGTAGGGTGCTGTACTTGGGCCAGACCAATCCTCATTACCAAAACAGACGGGGAAGTGATGTGATAGAAAGCAGCTCTGCAGAAAAGGACTTGGAAGCAGTGGTAGATGAAAAGCTGGACGAGTCAACAATGTGCACTTGCAGCCCAGAAGGCCAACCAGATCCTGGGCTCCATCACCAAAGCTGTTGGCCAGCAGGTCACAAGAGGCTACTCTGCCCCTTGTGAGTCCCGCTGGAGTATAAGGTCCAGCACTGGAGCCCTCAGCATAAGGAGGACATGGAACTATTGTAGAAGGTCCAGAGGAAAGCCACAAGGATGATACAAAGGCTGGAGCACCTGTAAAAGAAAAGGCTCTGGGAAGACCTCAAAGCAGCCTACCAGTACCTGAAGGGAGCCTACAGGAAAGCAGGAGCAGAACGTTTGCCAAGGTATGTAGCAATAGGACAAGGGGAAATGGTTCCAAACCAGAGCAGGGCAACTTTAGATTAGTCATTAGGAAAAGGTTTTTTCCACCATGAGGGTGGCGAAGCACTGTAAGAGGTTACCCAGAGAGGTAGTGGAGGCCCTAGCCCTAGAGACATTCAATGCCAGACTTGATGAGGCTCTGAGCAACCTAATCTAGTTCAGGACATCCCTGCTTAACTGCAGGGAAGTTGGACTAGATGGCCTTTGAAGGTCCCTTCCAACCCTCTGAACCACAACCTCCACAACCTCACTGCTGGCCACCTTCCTTCTCAGTGGCAGCTGGCGGACATGGAACGCACCCATTGCAGACACCATCATCTTCACCAGAGCCAACCAGCCTGTCTTTCCCCCCTCTCCCCAGCATCCCACTAAGCCCTGCCTGGCTGACTGCATATGCAACAACCCTTCCTTCATATCTGCCCGGGATCGGAGGGTAGGTCTGAGGAAGCTGAAGGCATGGGACCAGGTGACCAGGCACCAGGGTAACACATCTGCCCTTTCCCCAGCCTCTCCACGGGCTTTTAGTTCATTCATTTACCCAGCAATGATCTCATCTGCCATGACCTCGCCATCTTTGGCATCTAGTGAGGTTACAGGGATCCAGCCAGGCTTTGATCTCTCTGGTAGGCCATGGGATACGAGGGCAGCACAATCAAACCACACTTTTTGGGGCTTAACCCACTTCTGCCAGCCTAGATGATACTTTTGCTTTGCTTTAAAGAAAATGTTTCATTTTTGCCCGTCAAGAGTCTGATTCCATTACCACCACTACAGGGATTCAGTACAGGCAGACACCCAAACTGCCACAAAGAGAGAGGTCTTTGCCTCCCACTGCTTTGCTGGAGTTAAAAGTACTTCCAACAGTTGTGGTGCTTTTGGGGTGAGATGGTTGCACAAGACAGGCTGGAGCACATTCCTTCAGGGCACTTCTGGCAAGTTAACATCCTCTGGGGGCAACAGCCTCACACACATGTTACAAGCAATTATCTTTTTTCCTAGTCTTGAGACATAAGCCAATTTTAAGGGATTCTGAATCCATGTCCTACCCAGAAGCAAATCCATCTTCTGCAGAGGCTGTCACTTCTACTCTCCTACTCCCTTTTTTCTCCTCTTGACATCTAAATCTCAACACTGAACACTGAATCCTGTTTCTAAATATTGCTTTAGAAATAAACTTAAGGATCAACATCTCACACTTCTGCAATGTTGACTACTCAACACCTGGCCCTCAGGGGCTTTGCATAAGCAGCAACACATCTCTTAACCTGCCAGGTTCTATAAGACAGCCTCACACACATGTTCCATGCACTCCAATGCAAATGGCCTCCCAGAGGGATTAATCCCTTGACTTGGTCTCTGGATCTTCATTTTGCATCATTATCTTTTTCTCCACAATCCTCCTCCAGGGCAGAGGGGCCTGAAGAGCAGCAAGAGGCCAATGACCTCTGAGGAAAGCTATGCTGAGTTCAAGATTTAAATGAACATAGTTTCTGTATGTCTCACTTTTGCCATCAAGTTTGTTGCAAAACTCAATGGATTTTCCATTCCATAAGACAAATGAAGGAATGGGATGGGGTGAAGAAGGCTTCATCTGCAGTGATTCCAGCTTCTTCTGTAGGTGCAGCTACTTACACTTCAATTGATTTTTTACCAATGTGGACACAAGAGTTCTAGCTTTTGTCACAGAACTAAGAAAAATGTTTTTCTTAGCTTTAAGGCACACCTTTCTCCCCCCAGACACCGTTTGAAAACTGTTCCTACATAAACAACAGCACCTGCCCTGCCAGAACAAAAGACACTGCTTCCCTGAAGCTTGGCAAATTATAGCCCCACAGAACTGCCCCAGCCATCCCAGTTTCACCAGCAGTTGCCTTAAGCAGGCCTACAACCTGAAAGCAGAGGGTACATGCAAGTGTATCTTGCACCACAAACCACACACTTCATCTCAATCCAGCACCCAATTTTCTGCCTATGCTGCTTATGCAATCCATGAGTTAACATCAAGTTTTCCTACATTTAGATCAGCACATCACCCCTACCAGCTGTGTTACATGGGGCATCTCACAGGGAAGGGACAGCCAGCTCCATCTTTTTGACATCTTCCTGGCATCAGCCCTATTTTCACTGCACCTTAATTGTAAGATTGGCTGACAAAAGTCTCCTCCAACTGAAAACAGAGAGGGAAGGAACAATTGTTTGCTACCTACTGAGATGTACCAATTTTCACAGGCTTGAAGAGGGAGCAGGAAGTGCTTGTGTGCTCAGGAGTTATACCCGTGTCACAAACATGTGCAAGAACATGGACAATCCTCCAAAGATTTAGGGACAGCTGCTACTGCTTTACCACCAAAGAAAAGCACAACTCTACCTGAGAATGAGCACCGCCCTACATCTTTGTGCTCTTACATGTGCTCAGATTTCAAACATATTAGCAGTCCTCATATTTTATCAAAGGGAGGAAAAAGGGACCACATATTCCACAGGGATTTCATGGATCATATGCACTTCCAAACCAAGCCTATTTAATTAGGAAGGGAAGGGATGGGGAAAGGGCAGAAAGAGCAAATGACATAGACAATGGCAACAAAATTTACAATAAAAATATGCTTGCTCCCTTAAGCAATGGCCACCAGGATCAATCAGCCCGATTCCAAGCCACAGCAGCCCAGGAAAATACAAATCAGCCCCATGCTGCCTTTGACAAATGAACTTGAAAGAGAAGCCAGAAGCAGGGCACACCTTGTCCCTCTGACCCGGGACAAAGCATTCTCTGGGCATGGAGAATCAGGGGAGGCAGCAGCAGTGTTGCCACCTTCCTGCACAGCACTGAATGCTATCAAATAGGAGACACAGTCCAATAAAATGCACAACTGGATTGCTCCTGATGAGAGTGATTCTGGGCCCCAGGTGAGTCTTGGCACATCCTTGACAATGTGACTGGAGGACTCCTCTTTACAATTCATGCAGAGCTCAGAGCAGCACTGACTTATTTTAGCAAAAGCACTTGTCCTACAGAGCAGGGAGTCATTTCATGAGTACTTAAAAAAAAAATTGTCCAGCTGGATTTGTCCAAGTTTATGAAACCAGAAAGAAGGACAAACCTCCTACAGAGGAGAAGGGCTGGGGACAGGGGAAAAAAAAAAAAAAAGACAGCATGTCTGTATGGGCTCTGGGATCCTTCTCCCATCATGCAGCTCTGAGCTCTTTGTTGACAACAGTCCTATAAGGAGGGCAGGGCACAGCAGCATGTCTCTTACAGCTGGTGGAGGGTTTGTAAGAGCATGTGGCGAGCAAAGGAACAGGAGTCAAGAGCACGGTTCGGTCTGTGGAAAAAAAGAGATTTAAAATATTTAAATAACTGCTTTGTATCTGACATCAATAAAATAAACATTTCAAATACACTGAGCTCGCATGCGCATAAGCCTATGTCTTTCTCCCTTGGTCATCTCTTCTGAAAGAACTCTGAAACAGATCACTGCTTCCCATAGAACTTGTCATGGAAAATTCTCTGCTGTTGCTGAATTTGACTCAAGATGACAGCAACCAAGAATCAGATTATTTACTTTCACAGGTACAAAAATCAGCAGCAGGTTGTTAGTATCTGCAGAGTGGTGTCACAGTTTGGGTGGCATGAAGTGGGTGGAAGCCCCTTTACCTCCTAGGAATGGAATTTTTCCATACAGATTCCAAGTTTAGGGTTCCAAAATGCAGAAAATAAGCCTGCTCATACATTCAAACCTTTTCTTATGCAGTCATCTGCTCTCTTTGACCCAATGGCGACTTTGAAAGCAGTTGGCAGAGACAACAATAGTGATGTCTACCTCACACACAATAACTTGCTCTTTTAAACCAAAGCTTGAAGCTAGAGTTACACAAGGGTTAACACAGGGCTACACCTCCCCAGCTTTCTCACTACCTCTCAGTAATGTGGATTTCTGTTTCCACAAGCCAAGTATTCTCCAAGCATAACTGCAACTTCTAGCAGCCTACATCTATGTATTAAGGAACTTACTTCACAGGAACTTTCTTACAACTAGCAGTTTATCCATCTCCAGAGTTGCTGGATGAGGTACTCCAGTTGTTATCTTTGGAAGATCCAGCCCTGTCTGAACCACATGGACTGATTTTTATCTTGGCAGCTCCCCACTTCGGGAAACAGAAAACCTGAACTGCTAACACCTATTGCAAGCTCCCTCAGACTCCACTCCTAACACCAAGGAGCCTCCCAACTTGCTGTGGGGATAAACTGCCTGCTACTCTGTGCTGCAGGCTGCTGAGAGATGCCAGTGACATGATCCAGTTCAACAGCAGCCAAAACCGCTCCTAAAACATCCAAAGAACAAAAGAGGCAAAAAACCACCACAAAATACCCCATAGACTTATGGAAAAACACAGGTGGATTCATAGCACCCTCTTGCGTCCAAACAAAAACAGGACTGACTGCAGCAGAGTAAGATGGATGCTGTTTAGAGTCCATATAGGTAATTATTTACTAGAAAGCACTACTCACATAATTGCAAATTGTCCCAACAGAAAGTGGAATGACTTGTTCATGTTGGGTTTTTCTGCAGTAAAA
>VZTY01003628.1:31300-48345 GCA_013400935.1 Turnix velox
AACAAAAACAGGACTGACTGCAGCAGAGTAAGATGGATGCTGTTTAGAGTCCATATAGGTAATTATTTACTAGAAAGCACTACTCACATAATTGCAAATTGTCCCAACAGAAAGTGGAATGACTTCACCAGAAGCAAGCCGCTTGCAGTAAAAGGCAGGAGAACTCTAGCCTAAATAGCTACAAGAACATTGCAGCTCTAGAAGGCCAAACTGGCAAACTGCAATCATAGATTCAGACTTCATTATCATAGAAAGGTTTGAATTGGAAAAGACCTTAAAGACTATCTTGTTCCAACTCCCCTGCCATCTCCCACTAGATCAGGTTGCTCAAAGCCCCATCCAGCCTGGCTTTGAACACTTTCAGGGAGGGACATTCACAACTTCCCTTCCAGTGTCTCATCACCTTCACAGTAAAGAATTTCTTTCTAATATTTAATGTAAGTTTCCCCTCTTTCAGTTAAAAGCCATTACCCCCTTATCCTATAATTATACTCCTTCATAAAGACTCCATCTTTCCTGAAGGCCCCATACAAGTACTGGAAGGCCACTAGTTTTCCCCAGACCCTTCTCCAGGATGAGCAATCCCAATTCTCTCAGCTTGTTCTCATAAAAAAGGTACTCAAGTGCTCTGATCCATCTTACTTGCCCTCCTCTGGACTGAAGCTGCACAGGGCATTATGTTGCATATTATCATAAGAAAACTCATGTCCTATCACACCTTACCACAAAAGGGTTTGCAAGTGAGAGAAAGTTTCAAATCCAAGAATTTTCACAGCACAACCTCTTCAAGGCTTGGCATTATAACCCCTACAGGTGAGAGCAGGCAGAGAACTCTGCTTTCTAATGCGAGACTTTAACTCTCACTCAGCTTTTACAGGACCTTTGTATAATCTCTCCCTCTTCTTACTGAAATGTTGGCTATAGATTCAGTAGATTTTTTGTTAAATCATTAAGACCAGAATTTTATTGCTATTTTTTTTTCCATCTGTGGATGATGCTCTATGATATTTATTGGTATTTTACAGTTCTGGAACCTGGGGGAGGTCTGCATACATACACAGAGGGAAAGGTGAACAAGTTCCAAATTGATTTCAGATGGCTGCTGATTATGCTTAAAGTGGTAATTTTGGATTGTTCTTCCCCTTGACTGCTGAAATTCTTACTCTCCTGAAAAAAAGGATTATTTGGAATATTTTTTTCTAAACCACAGTGCTAAATTTTGTGCTGATTTAATCCAGAAGAGCTTCTATGCTACTGTGCTAACCATGCGTTAAGATATTAAAGAAACTAAGATGGTAGGGCTTGATTCAGAACCTATATGAGAAGTAACAACATGAAATAAAAGTAGGCAACAGAAGCAGTATCTTCAACATTTATGCTCCCAAATTAGTTCTCAAAATAATACAATCAATGACCATATTAACGTCACAGTAGGAACAGTTTCATTTAGGAACAAATTACAGAATCACAGAACAACAGAATGTCAGGCATTGGAAGGAATCTCAAAAGATCACCCAGTCCTATCACACTGTCATAGCAGGAACACCTAGATCAGGTCACATAGGAAGAGTTTTGAATGTCTCCACAACAGGAGACCTCACAACCTCTCTGTGCAGCCTGTTCCAGTGTTCTGCCATCCTCATCATGGAAAAGTTTTATATTTATGTAGAAACGCCAATGTTCCAGGTTGCACCTGTTGCCTCTTGTCCTTTCACTGGATGTCACTGAAGAGCCTGGTTCCATCCTCCTGAAACACCCTTTACATATTTATAAACCTTGAAGTCACCCCCCAGCCTCCTCTTCTCCAAGTTAAAGAGACCCAGCTCCCTCAGCATTTCCTTATAAGAGAGATGCTCCAATCCCTTCATCTTTGTATCCTTGCTCTGGCCTCTCTCAAGCAGTTCCCTGTCCTTCTTGAACTGAGAATATTGTGTCCCGTTCTGGAGCCCTAAGAATGGACTCACCAGGACACACAGGAGAAGCTCCTCTCTTAATCATGTGATTTCTAATACACCCCAGTCTGTTTCGCATAGTTTTTTGATCTACTGATGTTCAGTGTAACACAGCATGAAAATTCAGAGAGCTCTGCTGATCATCATACTTGGGATGGTTTGGACAGAATAGTTCAGTCCAGTGTCTCCACAGTTCAGTCATGCAGTTGTTAAAAACCTAATGTATTTCCTTAAGCTCAGAACATCTTTTCTGTGACTAGCATTAGCAGTTGGAGGCAGTTAGTAGCAAAGCCAGCTTTCCACTATCTCTACTTTAGGATCAAGATTTTTACTCTAAACCTTAATGTAAGGTACATTACTCTTAAGCAAGAGAGAAGTAGAGACCTACTAATTTCAGAACAGACATTTAGTGGGGTTGAACAGAACAATTTTCATGAAGTTATCAACCCTCAGTTTCACTAGCTCCCAAAGAGAAAACTGCCTAAATAATAAAATACTCACTTTGTGATAAAAGCTGAGAGGACTGGGGCCAAGGATTTAGGGAAATAATCCTGCTGGACCACATGGTTCAAGGTCATAAGAATACCATAGAGGCTGGAGACAGCTTTGATCTTCTCTTCACTCTGAGAGGAATACAAAAAGACATTAGGCAATCACTATTTTATCTAATCCAGTATATATCAGAGAAACAATGAATTCTCCATTGAATTAAGTGCTCCTACATGCTGCAGGGGAGAAAGCTGCTGACTACATTAGGTGCAATGCTCCTCATAGCACAGGTAGCCAAATCCATAGCCTCCCAGCATCAATACTGGTAGTACAGCAGCATCAAGAACATTACAGAACTGACAGTAGTAATAGGGAAAGGAAAAAAAAACAACTTCCAAGTGAGACAGTCAAATCTGAGTCTGTGTCAAAATGCTTTCCTAAAGAATTCCATCAGATTAATAAAAAAATCAGTTGCCTTAATTACATCATTTTCTCTTGTATTATTCTGTAGTTTGTGTTCATATCATATCTGAAGTTCATTCATATCTGAAGTTCATGCATAAGTTTTTCTTGCTCCTAACACAATGCTAATTTACATGGCCCAAGTCTTAATATCATTTTTATTTTTCCACTTAACTCTGTAGGCAGGATCTGGACTTGTTTCATGGCACTATAAATAGCTGTCCTATATATCTGGAAGCATTGAAGCAACAAACAATCTGTTCTGTCTCCACATATGCCTAAATCAGCAGTCATCTACATCAGAGTACAAAGAATCATGATCTTCAAGGGCTTTAGCATCAACACCACTTCCTAGACTAAAAGTTCTAGAGCACAACTGTGCTCTGCTTCATGTATATTTGCTATTTCCTATATGTGATAAGGGGTAGGTGGTAGCCCCTGAAAGTATTCTGTAGAACAGAAAATCTTGGGTTCTGTTGACCTGTCGGACAAGGAGGATGCTCTACATTGATCCAATACTCAATGAACACAGGGAAAGGTTAAACTGATTTTTAGAAATGTCAATAAAAGAATGTATCCTAAGCTGAACAATACCAGCAGAAAATCCCCAAGTCAAATAAAGAGAAGGCTGCTATAACAATTATTACTATTCTGTGGTTTAGAATTGTCTTGGTCCAAGTTTCCATTATCAGGTTCTAGATCTTAAGGCAATGAGAAATTAAGTAGCAATAGTGCTACCAAGGTTTGCAGATAGAACTTCCTCCCAGTCAATCTCACAAAGAGTAAAGGTACACATTCTAATGCAATTTGGAGGTTTCCTACTGACCCGCAATCTTTTCTCAATGTAGTTACATGTTTATTCCATGTAACTACATATCTGACTCTAGTATTTAGCAAAGATACTCCAAAGCACTACACTGAATGCTACCGATCTAGTGCAAGTTGTTGGATATGTTTTGTTGAGCTGTGCTACTAATAGATGCCCTAAAGGATCACATTAAATACTGTAGATTAGATATGACTTTTTATAGACACTTCAGTCCAGGACCAGCACTGTTTTCTTACCTGACACTCTCTGCCCTTAAGGGATGACTGAGAATGCAGAGCACAAGAGCAGAAGAGGTAACAAAGAACTGACACCTCCTCCTATCCTAATGCAACCTTTCAATTTGCAATTTCTGCCAGATCTGCAGGACTTCCATTGTCCCTGAGCACCAGGCATGCACAGGCACCCAGCTGCTTCCATGGCAACCTAATTACCCAAAACCCAGCCAGTCTGGTCTTCAACAGCCTAAACAGACCATAACTTAACTCTTTCCTGCTTCCTTACCTTAAGTAGTCCCATGTGGACCAAGAGGCTTGTGATGAATGCATCCGAATTAAATGTGGCAGAAGTGAAGGCTTTTCTCATCAAGGCATCTAAAAAACCGAACCACATATTAAGCAATACAGAAAGGGATGCTACATATTTTTAAGATCAGGACCTTGAAGATTACCAGCTGTTACAGGAGTTTCAAGAGGTAACATTTGCAGAGATTATAGTTGTCTCTGCAGGGACTAGTTACAACATCTGAAACAATGAGACAGACAAAACAGAGTTCTTCAGTATAAAGCTTAACACAAAGAAAAACACCACCACATCCAGAACAGCAAGAACTCCCTCACCCCACAAACTGCACTGTCAAGGCCTCATGCATCATAAAAGGCTCTACTCACTGCATGTGAACACGCATGTTATGTGCATAGATGTATACGTATTCAGATGAACTATAGCAGTAGTGGGAGCCTTAAAATTCAGAAGGTCAGCAAGAATTCCCTCCATTTCAAATTAAAAAACCATAAGAATTTAATGAGAACACCTGTTGAACCGTTTCCCGAGTTCCCTTTAGGACGAATATTCTGGAAGCAGAAGATAAACTAAGTTCAGAATGCATCTCCGCTTTCACTCCACAGCAGCAGAGCACAGCTTAAGTACTTTGTTACCTGGAGTCTCCTGCTGACAAGGACAAAACAGTCCAATGGCCTGGCCCACACCAGCCCTCCTCTGCATAACACCCATGACCTTGACACTGGAACAAGGTTACACTATGATGAAGTGGAAAGGCTCATTCACCTGCTGTTTCATGCACCACTGTTTTCACTGGAGCTTCATCTTTGAAGACAGATGATATCCTTAGAATAGTTGTAACTACTTTCTCTACATCAGATGTATCTGTCTGAAAATCAGAAAAAGGTCATTTAGGTCACTGCTTATCAAGTACAAAAACCTCCTCCTCAGCAGGGCTATGACAAGAACTAGACTTCAGCTGACCAACTTCAGTTTTGCCTTGGCCATATCACAAAACAAGGCAACACAGTGAAACCGAAGGCACTCAGCAGAAGCCCCAGTGCCAGTGTAAGCCTCCATAAGTTTACTCAGGATCCTTGGGATAAAGATGCAAGTGTAGGCATTGAGATAAATTTCTGAGGTTTAAAAGATTCAGAGAATCAAGCACATAAGACCACCAGCTCACCCACCTGCTGAGCTATCAGTGCAGAGCACTTTGGTCCTAGTCGCAGGAGCTTCTCTGGAGATGGGAAAGCAAGAAAAGTGGCGACATCCACGGGAGGAGACGGCACTGGAGCTGAATCCTAAAACAGTCTTAAGTTTACTCTTGGAAGTAACTAAATCAGCTCAGCAACAAAGGCACAGATGACAGGATTCAATCTATTTGAAAACTGTCTGAGGCTGGAATAATTCCATATTTGAACTAGCCAGAATATGCACGGACAACTGCATGGCATTCCACATACAAGGTTCCCCATCATTTTCTGGACATGGGAAGACTTTCTAC
Source organism: Turnix velox (assembly GCA_013400935.1). Lineage (NCBI taxonomy): Eukaryota > Metazoa > Chordata > Aves > Charadriiformes > Turnicidae > Turnix > Turnix velox. The sequence goes on from VZTY01003628.1 coordinate 37,038, forward strand.
CCAAGTTTATTACTATACAGTCTGTACTTCCATGCATCTGCACATGCACACTAACAATTTCCAAGTCATCCATTTCCTTTATTTCCTACGTGTTGTCCCACTGTCCATTACTGCAGTGCCAGCCCACACAGGAATGTGAATGCTCACCAGCACTCCAAGTTCAGACACTCTCCTTTACTGTCCTCTAGCTCAAGAGGCTAGAAGGCATTGGGAAGTAAGCTTACCTGTGAATCCATTATCTTCTTAGGAGTGAGTGACTGCTGTTCTCCCTGTCCCCTCTCCTTTGGTTGTTGTGGTTCCTCCTCCTCCTCTTCTTCTTCCTCCTCCTCAGCTTCACCTTCTTCCTCTTCATCATCATCATCCTCCTCCCCTTCATCATCACTGAAGTTTGATTACCACACATTACACACTTGCAGCTCCTGTATATTGCAACTCAACCATCTTTTCTAAACCATAAACGCAGCCTCCCTTCAAGTCTTTGAACAAGAATCACACCTCCATCAACAGCAGATTAAGAGGACACTCAGGCTTCAGTCACCCAGCTAATAAGGGCAAGTAGAGAGCAAGAAATACAATTAATAGCCTAACACTAAGAGAAGTCCATCATATGAAAATACGAGGCTTATCCTGTTTATGGAATCCCTTGACTGTGCCCCACACCATGGCCAACATCCACCTGCAATGTTACAATTTTTTACAAACTTTTTATTCTTTTCAGTAAAAAGCATTGATAACAATTGCATTAAAAGTTCATGATGTGAACTCTGGTAATGTTGCTTACCTCAAAGAGCCCAGCACAGCTGCCATATTAAAGCCTTCAAGGATCTCTTGTAGCTGCTCACACCCCTCTTCTCCCAGATAGTTACCTAGGTTGATGGTAGAAAGAAATTCAACTTAACATATGCACACAAATTTGTCCTGGAGGATTTAGCTGTATATTCTTGCCTATCTCCTATTTCTGAAATTAAACCATTATCAATCATCTCCATAATACCTCAGAAGCAGCAATCAAATAGTTAAAATTTTGGTAGCATTACATGATGGTTGGAGACAAACACACCTAATTTTTCAGTCTTCCTGATAATTCTATAAATTTCGCTCTCTGCAATTCTAAAACAAGGCCACATGGCACAGTACCACTGAAATACAGCAATACAAGGCATGAACAGCAAAAGCCAATACTGGTTGAAGTTCCTCCACTCTTTGGCAGAGATGTGCACAAGTTTTTGTTAGCAAGTATGAATTATCTTGGATAACTAGGAACAATTAAAGAAGCTCTCTGAAAATGTGTTTAGGTAATTAGTTTAATCCTTCCACATAATGAAATGTACCAAAACTACTTAACTTCAACAGTTAACAGAGTTCACGGGTTAAGAAAACTTTCAGGATCTAACTGCTTCCTGTCCCAAGGTCATCCACATTCAGTTACTCTCGGAATACCATTTTTAAAAGTGCTGACAATTGAAGACTAGAACATGATACCATCTGTATTCTTCCTAGTGGCTTCTAGTTGGGATCAGACATACTTTGCTCTAGCAAACATACCATTGAGATCCAATTTCTCCAATTCTGCCTTATTTTCAATAGCTTCTGCAACAGTCAAAGCAGCATCACGCTTGATCTCACAGAAGGACAAATTGAGTTCCTAAGAAGCAGAACAACATTTGTTTGCAGAATTCCTATTTGTCTGATATCCCCATAAAGTTCACATGCTCACAAGTATTCTGTAAGAACTCTCATTTCAAGCAGCTCTTAGCAAAAAAAAGTATTTTTAATTGAAAATTAAATGACACATACTCCTACTTCATATATTTAAAAGGGGCATTTTCAAACATACTTTTGTTAAGAGCAGCTAACCAGTTTACTAAAACAGCGTCAGAGACGACATCATTCTGACTAACCACCTGAAAGGTACCAAAGGTACCAGTCCTTGGTAATCAGATGACTTCAGTAACTCAAAGGTCACAAAAGCACTCCAGAACTCCAACACTAGTGAGCCTTACTGAAGAAACGTAGCTACTACAGTAGACAAACGACATGTTTGCTTTTGAATACTTGAGTTGCAAGTCAAAGCCTCCAAAAGACAAGCTGCAAGTGGTATTACTTCTGATAAACAGTCAGCAGACAAACAGCATGGACAGTCTATAAAAAGTTAAACAGCCAGGCACCTTCCCCCATCATTATACACTGTGCTTAATCTTTTCCCAAGAAGAGATTTAATATTAACAGCAAGAGGGAAGTAGTCCTTAGACAGAAAGCATCAGCTGCTATTGCTCCACACTACCCTCCCTTAATTACTTGTGCTCTAGGATTTAATTTCCACCTCAATACTCCATTCAAATCCTTACTCAAGCTTTCCTGGGAGATTTAGATGAAAGTCACAGTAAAAGTAGCAAGAAATCTCACATCACACAGCATCTTTTAGTATCAGATTCATACATGTAAAAAAATATTAGCACTAGTCTGAATTTTTGTCTGTGACTGTAAGCTTGCAAGATTAAGAATTATATGTTTAACATCCATGTCAGTACAGCTGTGATCCACAGCAAATGTTTCTAGAGATCAGAGATCCTACTTCACTTATATTACTGACTGGACTTAGACCTGTCTATAATGCTGTCAAATACATCAGTATTTGCAAAGGACTTGTAAGAGGCTGTGATATGGCCAAAAATCTAAAAATATTTAGACCTTTGATATCATCCTTACAAAGAAAAAGCAGTAACTGCACAAACTCTGAAATGAAGAGATTATAAGCTGTTCACAAAGAGGAACATAAGTCCCTGCTCACAACACTCTGAAAAGTTCTACAAGTAGATACTTTCACTACCAGATTTCTTGAACAGCACTTGCTGACATGACCATTAAATTAAAAATCATCCCATGGGAATTAAATGCATCACTTCTACTTCTCCACATGGAATGATCCTAATGGGATGTGGCAATGTCACTGCCCTGTCTATTACTTTTGAGTTGTGAGCACTGAGCCTGCACTCAAGTGAATCTCACTTTAAAATAATCAAGAGTGCTAAGAGAATGGACATTAAAAAAGGAAACGGGAAACAAAATATTTGGAAAAAAAGAGATTCAAAACTGAACAGCAAGACAATACCTTTAATTTATGAAGCCCTTCTTTAACAGCATCAGCAATAGCAACAGCACCTTTTGAGCGCACCAAGCAGTCTCCAAAATTGATCACTTCAATCTGGCGAAGTGCTTTCAGAGTCTGCAAGACAACATAAATTTGAAGAGTACTTACATGGAAGTAAACATATATCTTATCCATCCTGAAAGGTAATATTTTAATATTTATTTAATATTTAATATTGGGAGGCAGAAGACAAGCCAAAGCAAGTGCTTAGAGCAACTCACCTCTGCCATAGCTACAGCTCCTTTGTCTGTGAAGGTGTTGTCATTCAGGTTTATAACCTTAAGCAGTGGGTTGATGGCAAAGGCCTGGGCCAGTGCTGTGATGCCAGGATGGTTGATTCCATTCTGTGGCATATGGACCTCTTCCAGAGTCCCAATGATCTGGGAAAGGATGTAATAGGAAAAAATGTTATACTTATTTCAACTCCAGCATAGTGCTCCCCCTCTTTAGCATTTGCTTATTTTCCTCCAACTTAAAATTCCATTAACTCTTCTACATAAAACTACCAGCAATTGTCACTTATCTAAGTGAAACAGCATACTTGCAGAAAGCCTTAATATAAAGCTCCTAAGATTCTAAGAGTCACAGTTGCATCCTCCTACTGCTCTAGAATTCCATAAAACAAGAGTTCTTCACCTGGGATCTAACAGTTCTGAACCAGACCAAGCAACATCATTGGATACAATGATGTTTTTAAATCAGGATCTACATTTCACCCTGACTGCAGAACCAAATCCATAACAAAATTAGTATGAACACTGTTTATGGACTAAACAGCATGTCACAAAATACCAAAATAGTGCCCTTCAGTCCAAATTCCTCATGAATCACTGTTACATGTTTCTCAAGTATTTATTAAGCCTTATTTTTGCAATGATTTCTCAGACAAAAAAAAAAACCACATCAGAATAAGCTTACTGTAAAAAGGAACAGCCTATCACCTATAATATTATTGTCAATATACTTGAGAATATGCATTATAATTCAGAAGGTATTTTTAGCAGCAGTGGAAGAAAGAAAAGGAAAGCACATGACCCCAAGTCACAGCGAATTCTCTTCCTCCAAAAGTACAAGCTGGCCAGGGACAGCTAGAGAAAGCTAGGCACCATTTAGAACCCTTGCGGAGTAATTTTAGTGAAATTACTAGGTTGCTTCTGACTAAAAAGTAGCACTCCAGTGATGAGCTGGTACATCTATCCTACTGCCAGATAACCTCTCCATTAGGGCAGAGAGAGAAGGAATAAGACTCTTGATCTGCTAAAGAAATGTCTCTCCTACAAGAACTATTTTCACTGCTCTATGTATTTGGAAACTTACACTGCATAAACATTCAGTAATCAATTCTTATTGCTCTTATCAAAGACTCCAGTTTCAGCAACAAACATTACTGCTTTAGTGAACCAACAACCAGCCTCTGACTACAAGCTGAAGCAAGCTCTGCACACATTATCTTCAACATTAGCATTTAAGCAGACTTTGCGCTAATTTGCTGTTCAGAAGCTCTGCTTCCATACTTACCCCAAAGGCTTCAGCCAGGGCAGTGGCACCATCATTCTCCAGACGATTTCTGCCAGCCACAAAAATTTTCAAAGCAAGAGGCTTGCCCTGGGCACTTGATTTCCTGTGACACTCTTTCAGAGCAGCTGCCAATATCTAGAGACAAACAGTTTATACTACACCTCAGCACCTCATTCTGAAGGAATCCAAACACGCTTTGTACACCCAGCTTTCAAGAAATACTTCTTTCACCACTGAAATGCATCTTCTTCTACATTAGGGTATACACTAAAACTAATTACAAACTGCTGCACAGCAGCAGGCTGCACAATACAGCCTTAGTCAAAATATTATAATTCTGCAACACTAAAACACAAGGACCCCATTAAGAATATCTGACTCTTAACCAGGAAAACATAGTATCTTAGTAATGGTGACAGTTTTTCACTTGATCCAATAGGCATCCTTCAATGCTAGGCTTGTTAATGCTATTTACTCTCTCAAATCCAATGCCACTAGTTCTCAACAGAATCTAATACTCAAGATAGAACCATTTTCCTTCCCTGGAAAATAGATGAGTTTTTCAAATTTCAAAAATTTAGCCATCAACCTTGAGACTTAAAAAATGAGATGTTGTCTCATTAATTTTAAAGGAAACTGCAAAGTTTTGCAAATGGAGAGGGATAAGTCCACCTAGCTTAAGCTAAGTGCCAACCTGGGGCAAAATAGCTTGGCAGAGAAGAACCAGGTGGTTGTAATGGGTTGACAAGCTCAGTTGACAATGAGCTAGCAGTATGTGCTTGCAGCAAAGGAAGTTTACTAGGCTGCCTTGGGAAAAAGACTGTCAGCAAGTGAAGAGAAACAATCCTCATCTACTCAGTCCTGTGAAATGCATTCAAGAGCTTTATCTAGTGCCAGATTCCTACATGGACATATAGCAGTACGAGTCCAGCAAAGGTTCACAAACCTGGTTAAGGAACTGGAAAGTTTTACATAGTGAGAGAGTGCTGAGAGTTGGGATTATTAAGGCTGGAGAAGAGAAGGCTCTGGAGGAGATCTTATCCATGTGCAAGAACAGCCAGACCAACAGAATGGGTGGATAAAGCTTTGTGAATAAGGCAGACCCAGACACAAACGCACACAAACCAATGCAGGCAAGAATACACTTAAAAACAAAACCCCCTTGTCTCCCATGAGCTTTGCTGAATACTGAAAGAGACTATCCAGAATAGAGCCTGTAAAGTCTCCAATCTCCAAGATACTCAAAATCTGACTAGACACAGTCCCAAGCAACCTAGTCTAATTGCCCTGAGCAGGTGAGCTGAACTAGACAGTTACCAAAGATCTTTTCCAACCTCAACCATTTTGAAATTCCAAGTAGGGGAGTCTGCAGCCAAGTCCTAGATCTGACCTCATTCCAAAAAGGAGACAATCCTCACCTTGCCTCCACCAATGCCCATGCCACAGTTATTGAGCTTGAGTTCCTGTAGAGTGTAGCATGCAGGGCTCTTTAGCAGTGCCTCAAAGCCACGCACACCATCCGGCCCAAAGGCATTGTCACTCAGGTCCAGTTCCACCAGCTGGGCTCCAGCAGTGATGAGTGCATCCCCCAAAGAGATCTGCAAGGAAACAGATGGCAGTGGATGGGAGGGAGTGCATAAACTTTTAGTGACAGCATCACTGCAGCAAAGTATGACAGTGATGCTGCAAAAAATTTCCATTTTGGATTCACTTGTCACAGCTGCATGGGGAACTAAAGCTAAAGCCAGAGGAGAAGGTGTGCAAATTAAGCCAAAGATAGCCATAAAGTAGTTACCAAGAAGTTATCTCATCCCTTTAGGTCAAATAAAGATTTTTTTCAAAGTATCTCCTTTGACATTGCTAAAAAGTTGGTTGGTTTTTTTTTTTCACTCTAATGGCATATTTTCATGTAGAAAGCTTAGATTATATTCTATCAGATTATGAGGGTGTTTTCCCTGATGACAAGCTTCTTCACCAGCACAGACTTGCATCTGGCCTTTTATCAGCTCTTTTCAGTCTCATATAGAAGGACCAAAAGAGAATCATTCACTTATTAAGATATTTGAAAGATCAGCTCTGTGGTAAAAAAAATAGTCCCACAAAAAGCATGACAGGTGAGAAGTTATATTAGTCAGGGAATCTCAGATACAGTTTCTACTTACCAATGCAGGAGGTATCTCAGACCTCAGTCTGCCTGTGAACATGTCACTCCAATGACACCTCTAAAATAAGAAACATACAGATAGAAGCCATTAAAAATATTTAAAACAACACAATTGTACAGAGATTTATATGTACAGGCAGCATTATATTACTGGGCTCAGCTTAATATTGTCTGCCTTCTCTTGAGCTCCTCACTTCATTATACTGATGGGCTATGAGAACTAATGCTACAATTACTTCACTTGCTAGGTCATGAAGTCACCGGAAATGCACATTGCAAATAACACTGCACAAGAATTTTTGCCTGCATGGAAGCTGAAATTCTTTCCTGCTGAGAAAACTAACACAGAAAAAGCAGCAGGAAACTCAAGGATACCTTAGGAATGCCGATTTTACTAAGGTATAGATCTCAACAAACTGGACTTTCTTGAAAGGACACAATTGGGTGATTAATGTAAATCAAAAATTCTTACTCATCTCAAGGGACATTGCCTCTAGTTGCACAGCATGCCCCTAAAATTAGAACAGTAGCTCGTCATTCTCCAAAGACTCAGTCTCCAGAAGATATCAACCAGCCTTTCCATCAGAACTTAAGTTTTGTTGCCACAGTGGCTTTATTTACAGAGAGGCTCTTCCTTGCACAGCTTCCCAGCTTTAAGATGGCAAATCAACTTATAGATGGCTTAAGAACACGAACAGAAACAGTTACAAATTCAGAAAGCATTCCCACTGTCCTAAAGACTTTAAGTTCTGGTATATTTTGATATGANCAAAGACTCAGTCTCCAGAAGATATCAACCAGCCTTTCCATCAGAACTTAAGTTTTGTTGCCACAGTGGCTTTATTTTTACAGAGAGGCTCTTCCTTGCACAGCTTCCCAGCTTTAAGATGGCAAATCAACTTATAGATGGCTTAAGAACACGAACAGAAACAGTTACAAATTCAGAAAGCATTCCCACTGTCCTAAAGACTTTAAGTTCTGGTATATTTTGATATGATCTTTCTTCCTCCAGGAAGGATTGCCAGGCAAACTTCGGGGCAAACTCAAGGCAGCCTACTTGAGGAAGAGCATAGACAGGCCTTCAGTATTTCTACTTCAATTCTTCCTCTTTACCAATACCCACTTGAGAATCTCACCTTGAGTTCTGATTTCTTCTCCAAGGCTTTGGCAATGACCTTTGCTGCCTCCACACCCACTGTGTTGCCTTCCAGGCGCAAAGCTTCCAGGCCATCAAATTCCTCAATTTGCTTGATCACTTCTTCAGCTGCAACAAACAGATAGTCTATTTGGCCTTTTAAATAGCATTTTAAGTACCACAGTAACATGCGGATACAGCAATACCTACTCAACTCTACCTTTAGCAAAAGAAGCTGAACAATATCTGAAAGAACCCCGAAAAAGCCATGGGAACAGAGCTAAAGTATCAGGTCATTAAAGAGAGTAATTCCATTCCCCACCTTGCCTTTTCATAGCTTAGTTCTTTATACCCATTCTTCAATTTGCAAAGCTACATTTCTTTGCTTCCTATGCAAGTTTCCTTTGCTATTCAGCACATGGTTTAGGAGCTAGAGTGTGTGTGTGCTTATAAAGATGAAAAGACTATGCCAGAAATCAATGAGAAACAGCACCACATCAACAGAAAGTAGTTCCCACAGACTGGCAAAAGTAGATGCCTATCTAGCAAACATGGTATGGTGAAACAATTTGACTAGACTAATCCCATGCAAGAATCGGGGATCAAGCTGCAGAGTCGCTCTGGTCAACGAGCTCTTATCATTCCCAAGCTTCAAAGCCTTTCACCGTAAGTTCAGTAGCTTCACACTACTAGAAGCAAAAGCACCACCTTGGAATCTGTAAGTGAAATCCACTGTAGCAAATAACCTCCCTGAAGAACATAAGGTTACTTGGTGTGGCAGAATATAATAACTGCTCTCCAGATACTTACTACATTAGCAGCCAGCGCAACACATTTTTAATTGTCAGACACACATACATCAGCAAGAGAGATATTCCAGAAAAAAATAACAGTCCTGTGAAACTAATTGGTCAGAATTTGGGAAGAAGTTGTGACTATTGCAGTGAACACCATGTCAAAACAGGTACAAGAGGGGAAGTAAAGGTCTCTATCAAAAGCAGCTGATGACCCCTTGCATCATAGCTAATATGACAATTTGTCCATGCAGTACTAGCAGGAGGTTAATCACAAAACTTTAGCATTTCAGGGAGACTCTTCCCAAACACAAGAGCAGTTTCTCTTACCATCTTCAGCAGTATTCAGTTTAAGGCTCTGGCCTTTGAAGCTCAATTGTCCGCCACCCACTTTGGTTTTGGCAAGTGACTCTGCAAGCTTAGTGATGTCTTCTGATGCCATATTTGCCTTTTCAAATGTTAAAAGCTGTCGATTAAAAGAAACTGTCAATGTAGAAAAACAAACTGCAATACACAATCTGTATAAATAATTATATTTATTGGAAATTTAAAAAGTATTCCTGGATAACTGAGTTCTCAGTGTCATTATTGTTTTCTCCACATCTCATTTACAACATAATTATTCCAAAGCCAAAAAGGCAAATGGCATTGATTCTTCAAATGCTAATGGGATTTGGGTTTCAGTGCAGTTATTACACTTCATAAACAACCAGTACCTAAAACTATTGATTGAGGCCATATTAAGGCATTACTTTTTGTACGACACTTTTACAATTAAAATATAATATTTCCTTCCCCTCAAATCTCATCCTTTAGTTATATGTGCTGTGCATTTCTCCAGGTCTCCAAAGCAAATTAGAATGAACACACTATTTTTCCTTTCCAGTGACATCCCCAGTAAGGAGTGCCCTTGTCAGAAAAGTTCTAGAACCATCAAGCTGCTGAAAACATGATGCATGTTGGATACAAAAGGCTATCTCTTGGTTCTCCTTCCTTTCAGGTGTCCTACAAAAATTCATCATACACATTAAATGGGATGATCTTACATTGATGATGGATTAGCAAACATTTTTGCCTCGAGACACAAGTTTGAAGCCAGCCATGCCTAGTAACATCAGCACACCATTATTTAATATGTATTATTTAATAAATATTCATCATTCGATAAATATCCATACATTCAGCAAGATAAATAGAGCATGTTTCTTATCCCAGCATCTCCTCTGGGGTGAAAGATTACACACAATTAATGCTTAGAAGCATTGCACCTATAAAACAGGATTCAGGTATCAAAAGAGATAAGGACTTGCTCCTACAACACAAAGGCTTGCTACCTGCCATGCTTCACTAAGGTATAAAAGGCCCCAAATTTTGCAGTTCTTTAAGTTCAATACCATTAGCTTTAAAACATTCCCTAAATATAAGTCATATACATACATTCCACCTGATAACTAGCCCTGAAGCCTTCATCTTTCCCAGACTACAGCTTCTCTTCAGCTTTCATTAATTTCAATATTGCTTTTGAACAAAAGGAGAGGGCAGACATCTCTAGGGTTGATTAACCTCACTTATCTAGGATAACTTCCCACTCAAGTAGGTGATACAGAAGAAAGATGTTCATGTAACTTCCGCTGCTCCTACCAGGCTACACAAACAGCACAAGGATAGCTTTTCCCAACCTCTGCCAATCCAACAGCAAGACAAAAAGAAAGAACGTTCCCCAACCAGTGAAGGCTTTACTGGACTGGGACAAGATTTAGGATCCAAATAAGTCAATCTTTTAATCTAGATCAATATTAACTTCACTTATAAATACCTCGTGCTTTTAACGAACTGTTAAGACGCATTTCTATGCTCGGCAGCTGTACTCACTCCCTTTGCTTGTCTTTACCTTGAATCCCTTTTACTTCCTTCAACCTCACGAGTGCTCTTCCCTAATTTCAACACCCAGCTCAGCTCCACCAGCATGTTTTACCTCACCCTCCACTTCCCAGAGGCCTCCTCACTGCTGCTTCTTCCGCTGTGAAAGCGGTTAAAAAAAAGAAATTAAAAAAAAATTAAAGAGTCGGAGCGCTGGGTAAATAAGACCAAGACGTTGAATGGCCCGAGGAGAGGTCTCCTCGTCCCTTAAAGCCCGCGCGAAGCGCTAACGTTGCCCCAATGGTCAGACGTTTTATTCACAGCGGTTTGCCTACGCCAACAGGCCGACCCGACGGGTCCCGGCCGAGCTGCGCTGAGGTACAGCCGGCTCTGCTCTCCCGGTCCAGCGCCGGGCCGCTGGGTGACAGCCCAAGGTTAACCCCTTCCCTCTCCTCCCGCCGCCGCCTCCGCTCTTCCCCCGGGGAAGGCGTCGAGCGTCCGCCGCGCCACCAGCTGCTCCCCACGCCTCTACCCCCACCACTTCACGGCCTCGCACACAGCCGCCGCCGCTCCGTCCCGCCCCACGCGGGAGCGGACCGGACACGAGTCACCGGCGCTCACGAGGGGGTCCCGCTGCCTCTGCGTGGGAGGGCCGCGAGAAGCCGGGGTCGGAGAATGAGGGGGGC
>VZTY01003628.1:51971-78899 GCA_013400935.1 Turnix velox
TAAGCCAGTGAGTAACTCAGCCTCCTACTCTGATGGTAGAATCCCTAAAGGAGAGGAACACCGAGGAGGCTGGACTGGAATTGATCATAGAACCCATTTTGGAGAGTTACCTGGAGTTAATGGCAGTGCAGTTGGGCAGGGACAGATGAACAGAGACATGATGGGACAGCTTTCATGCAAGCTAGAACATGGAAGGTTCCATGTCAATATGAGAAAAAACTTCTAATGGTGAGGGTGATGGAACACTGGCACAGGCTGCCCAGAGAGGTTGTGGAGTCTCCTTCTCTGTAGACATTCAAAACCCACGTGTTTCTATGTGAATTGATCTAGGTGTTCCTGCTCCAGCAGGGGGATTGGACTAGATGATCTCTTGAGGTTCCTTCCAATCGCTGGCATTCTGTGATTCTGTGAACCCCCTCATCTGAGGCAATTCCCACTTCTCTGTCTTCACAACCATTTCCCACAACACAGTAACACATGGCTGCTGGACCCCCAACGCATTGGACTGCTGTGGAGATTCAGTACACTCCCTGGAAATATTGAGATTTAGGATGAAGCCAAGCCAAAAATCTGGTTCCAAATGAGCACCACAACTCAGTTGCATAGATATAAATACACTGCATGCACATGTAATTTATATATAATGCACATATATTGTGTAATACCCATTGTATGTAATATAATGATAGTATGTTACATATATACACATGGTGTATTCCTTTCCACCCAAAGATTTATGTTTTGAGAAGATGTTATTTACAGGGAACACCTCCCCAGCAGTGTGGGGTGGAGCGAGTGAAGTCTGGCAGGAGCAGGTAATTGCTCTGCCATAAATGATGGGTCTGGTCCCCCTCCAGCTAATGTGCATGGGTAGACAAAAGGGTCACAGCTTCACCTGTGACAATTCCATGGTGGGGGGGGGNCCATGGTGGGGGGGGAGGGGGGGGGGATGTGTCTCATAATTTGGTTCACTGTTCTTTGCCTGCAGGTGGTCACTCTGCAGCAGCAGCTTTTCTTTCTTTTGGGGTAGATTTTGGATATCAGAGGAAGAATAATGCTGCATAAAAAGAAAAACCAAAAAAACAACAAACCACAAAAAACCCCAAACAACAAAGATCAGATGGCTTAAGTGCTTTTAAATTTTTTTTAGCCTAATTCACCTTAAAGAATCTCAAGAATCTCAATACCAACCACCGGGGAAAGAGCTGTGCGGAGGTTGGTTTATTTATTTATTTATTTATTTTCTTTCTTTGCAATGGAAAGCGGTAGCCTCTAGGGCCCGGAGGATATGCGGGGAGGCATTTTCTCTTGCTGGTGCAGCCGAGAGCGAGCGAGACCTGGAAATGAAAGTAAAGAAATCAGGAGGCACATGGAGGGAGCTGCAGGGGCAGCCGATCCAGAAGCAGAATGCTGCCTTCTATAATTAAATAGCACTTACTATTATTATTACTTCTAGTAATAATACATTAATAATACCTCTAGTAATACAATACCATTTATCAAGGAAACTTTATGCATAGTGTGGGAAAAACCCAAGGAGAGGTAAGTCTTTGATTATTATATTTTTTTGGGGGGGGGATTGTTTTTGTCTGAAACCGATTCTGTGTTGCGTGTTTGTGTCTGTGTTTGTGTACGCAGAAAGGATTTGAGAAACAAGAAAATCTGGATGTTGCTTCATTAGAAAGTGAAGGGTTTAGATAGTAAGTATAAGGATGAAACGTTGTGTAATTGCAAATAAAAAAAAAAAAGTTGAGAAAAATAATACGGGAGGGGGATTTTTGAAGCAAACCCTCTCTTCCGCCAAAAATGTGGGGTTTTAAAAATTGTCAGACATCCTAATCCCACCCCCTGGAAAAAATGTAGCACTAGTCTAAAAGTGGATAGCTAGGAGAAAAGCTCCTGGGTTTATATGAAAAACTTAGTATTCATTTCGTTTGTGCCTGTTTGTTGTTTGTAGGTTTGAGAGCCGTGTTCAGACCCGTATTCAGGCTGCAGTCCCCCCTCTTGTTTGGTATAAACCCCATGAAGCAGCAGAGAAGCCCTTGGGATTCGGTTCTCAGATACAGATTCCATGGGGGCTTATAAAGTTTATCTTACAAGAACGTTGTAGGCTATATTTTTTTAATTATCGTGGATTTTATTTCACGTCAAATTCTTTAATGCTTTAGACAGTTTCCATGTGACAGAAGAGGTTGGTTGGTTTTGGTTATTCTCCTTTTTAAGTCGCCTCCCAGTCTCCTGGAGATGTGTGATTTTTATTTAAGTGGATGGGGGAGGGCAAAGAGGAAGAGTATGTTTTGGTTTGTTTTCCTTTTCTCGGGAAAACCTGGATGTCTTCTGCAGCTTGGGACGTCTCCCACCACCACCGGGGTTGGGGGGATGCCGAGGTACCGGCCACCGGCCGAGACGGGGGGGATGCGGGGAGCGCCACCGGCCTGTCTCTTCACTGGCCGGCCGAGGTGGCGCCTTCGTCCGTGTCGGCCTCTAGGCAAGGCCGGGGATGGCGGCCTAGTGCCGGGAGTCGGGAGGAGGCGGTGGTCGGAGCCTCCTCCTCCAGTCGCCTGGGAACTAGCCTCGGGTTTTAACTTTTAAAGCGAAGCAGGGGAGGGCGACCCGGCAGGGCACAAAATCAGAGCAAATGGCCAAGGGACAGGCAGCGTCACCCTTGTGCCCCCCCCCTCATGCTGTGGCTGCAATGCAGGGCCCCTTGGGTAGGGCCTGGAGAGCTGGGGCAGGAGGAGAAAGGGTGGCCCACAGTACGTAGGAGTGTAATGTGTGGGGTCGTCTGTGTTGTATTTGCCCAGAGAGGTTGTGGATGCCTCCTCTCTGAAGGTGCTCAAGGCCGAGCTGTTCAAGGCACAGAGTAACCTGATCTAGTGGGAGGTGTTCCTGCCTATGGAAGAGGGCTGGAACTAGATGATCTTCAAGGTCCCTTCCAACCCAAACTATTCTATGATTTGGGGTGAAAATCTGGAGGGAGTAGAAAATGGAATGATGGGGGTGGGTGTCTTGAGGCTTAACTTCCATCCCCTTCCTGAGGAAGAACCTAGTTAATGCTTTTATTTTCATCTGGGGACAATCGGGTCATTGCTACATTGTTCTGTGTTTGCTGGAGGTATTGCTGCATGAAACCGGTGGCACCCCCAACCAGCCACCCTGATGGTGCTGTGGTGGGGTGTGGGAGAGTAAACAGCTCAGGGAACACTTGGAGGGACAGGGTTGTTAGAGCCAAAGGGCACAACATGGTGGTGGGGACACTGAGAGTTTTCAAATCCAGAGTGCAGCATGGCAGAGATCCACCACAGGACCAAGCAGGACCCCGTATTTGTGGTGTGGCTTGTCTTCTGCTTGTTGTGGGTCCAGTTACCCCTTCTTCCAAACTGGCCTAACTGTAGCCAGTGAAGGACTCTTGTGTTTGCAGACTAGCACATCCCTGGAGCCTTTTGCCTGGAGGAGAGGGCACAGACCCTGGAGCTGAGCTCGTGTCCCAACTCTACAGCCTGCCACTTGCATCTCAGTGCATTTATTTCTGTCTGAAATGTTACAGTCAAAGCCTGGAAGTCGGTCAAGTGTGAAGTCATTGCCATCCCAGAAATACAGTATGAAAAACTTTGGCAAAGTTCAGCTCTGAACCCAGGTCCTTGATAAGATAAATAGAAGTCTTTCTGTTAATCTTAGTGTCTCATAGAGTGTATCTGTCCAGTTTGTGATTGAGTCACCCTGCAAACCATTTTGCCTATCGGCAGCATCTCATTTCTGTCTGGCAAATAGTTTGTAATTAATTGGAAAACTATGAATAAAGTCCTCTCTAGATGCTGGGCCAGAGGATAAGCATCTCTGAATTAAAAGGGTAAGAGCTTTGCTGTGGGGATTTAAATACTCTGGATTTGAATTCTCCTGGTGATTTGAGCAGACAAGTCTGAACAGAGATTTGGTAAGGGGGGGAAGAAAGGATGCTTAGGTGCACTGTTTCATGAAATGTTTTCCACTGTGTTTCTAAAAATATTTAAAAGGCTGAGAAAACAAAAGCTAAACAAGCTCTGCATTTAAAATTAATTATGCATCAACCCTGGTACAGTGTGCAGCAGAAGCAAATTGTTGCATGTATGGGTCATTGCCTGTATGTGTTCAGTTTGCTGGTGTAATGAACATGCAGCTTGGTCTGAGCGTCAAATGGGACACAGTGAAGAGTCAGGAACAGTGAGGGGAGATGAAAGGTGGCAGGGCAGGAGCTTTGGGGAGCAAAAGGTGGAGTCTGAATGGTAGCCCCTCCAGCAGCAGTGCGGCACGGTCTGCCAGGGGTGGAGGAGGGTGCTGGTGTAGAGTCAGATTGAAAGGGAAAGGTTATGTTCTTGGGAGATGTGAAATAAATTATTAGGGTAGCAGCATGTGGTGCAGGTTTTGAAGGCGTTGTCACGAGGAGATGACTCTGGTGGCCTAAGTGTAAAAGCGTGACAGCTGGTCACCCACTTGCAAGGAGAGGGGGATGTGAGGCAGTATTAGGAAGTACCAGTCAAGAGGAGAGATCAGGCCTGTGTTTTATGTCCACAAAGAAGGCAATGTAGGGGCCTGGGTTGGAGAATGTCTGCTGTGGAAGATGAGTATAAGATTGAAGGGAGTAAACAACATGCGCAGCACAGAGCATCAGGGTATTGTATCAGGGTATTGTGGGACTTAAAAAGATGCAATAGATTGATTAGTCATCCACGTGAAGCAAGGATGGAGGTTTGCATGAATGCTGTAGCAATGGTGGCAGAGAGAGAAGAAAGCAGAAAATGAGCTCCAGGATGCAAGACAAGTCGGGTAACTCTAGGAAGGAGGGGTTCTGGAGCCTTTCCCCATGGTTCTTTGGCTTCACTCCAGCTTTTGGACAGTTGAATGCCCTTCTCTGTGGGCTAGCAACAGTAACCAGTTCTCTTTGTAACATGTGCCCACATCCTGCTTTGTAGGATATTTTAGGAGTGGGGTCAAGATATCCATGAGTACAGGTGCTGGTCTCTTCTCTTCTTACAGTAGTTTAAGGGCTGAGCTCAGGAGCAGAGATTGAAGTAGGCTGTGTGTATCAGAAGCTTTTCAAGGAGACAGTCTGTTTTGTGCGTGTGCACAGCTTTGAATGTATGCCACAGTCATTGCCTTTTTGATGACTAGCCAGTGCTCAACTGGTGGCTCCCCCACCATTTATCACCCCATTTCATCAGATATGTGGGCTACCTCTTAATTTCCTTAACTTTAGTTCTTTCCAGCATGGCTTGTGTCAAGGAGCAATAAGACCAGGACTGCTCTCCAGGGAGGACAAGCTAGGACCTGAAGGTGATGACAGCCACCAGCAGTGCCCTCACTGAGCAGGGTGTAGTCCTGCTGTGTCTGTCTGAAGAGTGCAACCAGAACCAGATGCTGGCAGCAGGGGTCCATTAGTGGTCCCAGAGATGATGAGGTGGTGAATTGGGTCTAGGGTCCATCTAGTAAGTCTAGCAGTGGCCAATGGTGCCAGTGAGAGCTGGAGACAAGCTGCTGACAGTGTACATTCAAGGTTTCCTCAGGAAATAGTACTGAGAACAGGTAAACATACAGTATGGGTCAGATGAGGCAGTGTGCCTGGACCTGAGCTTAAATGGAGCTTCTAGATCATGGACAGGAGGTGTTTGGATGGGAGTCTGAGATGAAATTTGGGGCATTAAAAGTCAATTAGTGCACCAGGATCCAGACAGCTAGAAATTCCTCCTTTCTTCCTGTGCTTTTTCCCCATCAGTCTTTGTGAAGGTTCCCCTTGATATTTTAACTCCACTTCTTTCCCTCAGTTTCTCTCTTGCTCTTTCTTGTCTCTGAAGGCCCTTGCAGATCTCTCCTTCACTGTTGCTCTGTCCTCATTCATAGCTTTCACTGCTGTCTTTGTGGAAGTGGTTCCTACTGCTCCTCTTCAGCTTGTCTTTTCTCTCTTGCTTCTTCTGTCTTTGTAGAATTTTAAGTATCAAATTAATTGCCTTTATCTCTTTTCTCTACCCATCAAGACAGTTTGCCTGTAGCATTAATGATCATGTTAACCTCTCAGTCTCCTTGTTAAATTCCCTTCTTTCTTCCTGATTGCTCATTATCCAGACTACGTATTAATCATTTCAGGCCTTCTGTTAGTGTTGTACTGAAGTCCACCTGCTCTTCATCATCACTTCTTTTAAAAGGCCTTGTAGACATGCTGATTATCATTCACCTTGTCTGCTGGCTTTCCCTTTCTTGCCGTCAGAGCTGTGTACGTTAGAGGGAGGTCAGGGAGAAGCCATCCCAAGATTTGGCCCCAAGCTGCAGGGGATAATACTCACGTGATTCAAACCCATTTTAGCTCAGAAAAGGGACGTTACTCCAAAATAGCTAATCATATGACTAATCATATGACTAATTTGTTTGTGCTTACAGAGACCCAAACTGGATTTAGTCAAAATCCAGACAAGTTTCTGTGGCCACTTTGCCCTAGAGTATAATGGAGATAACTGTCTCACGCCTTCCTCAAGTGCTGCACACTGCAGTTTAAAATACTGCAGGATGTGGCCCTGTCACCCTCCACATGCTGCTCTGTAGCATGAAATTCCTGTTGTGTAGATTCTTTGCTGTCCTTTTATGTGGATCATAGTAACCAATTCCATCTCCTTCCTTTGTGATATGCCTCCAGACACCTTACATAAATGACTTGATGCATATGATGTGCAACATAACACTTGGAATGCAGCCCAGATAAAGAGTGGTCAGAATTGCCTCTCCTGGGAGGATCCCAGCACAAATTAATGAAATGAAAGGCAGTGCAGCAGAGATGTTGGTTTTAAATTTTTTTTTTTTCCTAGAAGGTAATTATGACAACAGTTGGTTCTCATTGCTTTATTTACTGGCAGTCTTAAGAGGAAGCTCAAATTGAAGCAATTCCTCTTTACCCATGTATCCTGGTGGTGGCATGTGAGAAAAAACAGATACTTGGTAGTAAGCTGCTTGTTGTTCCATATCTGCGGTGTGGATAAATCATAGGCATTGGTGTTCGGGGCATCTGGTCTGGAACATTTTGTTAGTAGTAAATTCAGGCATACACAAGATACTGTACTGCTTAGTTGCCAGCAAGATCTAAAGTGACTCATTTTGTGTTGTTTCTTTTTCTTCTTCCTCTGCAGCAACTGTAATGGAGAGACAGAAGAGAAAACAAGAAATAGAGAAAGGACTTCAGTTCATTCAGTAAGTGAACAACCTCATTGTTTCCTGCAGCTTTTAAAGCATTTATCTTTATATCAAGGATTGTGGGAACTGAATTCTTTGTATTCACTGCTTTTGATCTGCTGCATGGGAAACAAACAGTGGTCCTGAAGATTTTCACTATGATTCTGTTGGGCCCTTCTTGTCCTGCCAGCTCTCTAAACTTGAAATTCTGTAATTTTAAATTTTTTGGGTTTTGTCCTCCATGACAGTTCTAGGATGATCTTTACAGGCAGCATTAGGCAAATAGTACTCGGACCTTTTACTTCATCTTCAGTGTGGAGATCTCAAACTGCTCTCTCAACGAGATTATCCCACCTTCCTAAGAAGGAAGGGAAATACTATTTCTGTTTTGTAGGCAGGGAAAGCAAGGTGACTTTCCAGGTATCCTTTATGATGCCTGTAGCAGACATAGATGACCTGGGCTCTTGTACAGTTGCCAGCCTGGCAGGTGCCTCTGGTTCTGTGGTCTTCTAGAGCTTTAGGTTCAGGCTGGATGTAGCAATAGGATAAGAAGCAATGGTTTTAAACTAGACCAGGGCAGGTTTAGATTACACATTAGGAAGAAGGTCTTCCCCATGGTGGTGATGAGGCACTGGAACGTTTTGCCTAGAGAGGTGGTGGAGGCCCCATCCCTGGAGGCAATCGAGGCCAGGCTTGATGAGGCTCTGAGCAACTTGATCTAGTACAGGATCTAGCTGGACGAGATGATCTTTGAAGGTCCATTCCAACTCTGTGATTCTGTGATTTTGCAGTTGCTTATTTAGTAGTTACAAGTTCAAGTATTTCCTTATAAAGTACAGTAGTGTTTTTTCCCTCCTGTGTTTAAGAAAGGAGTCAGGTACGGGTTCCATGGTGAGTAAGGAAGTAGCAAGATTGCAATCAGATTGGTTTGGTTTTGTTTTTCTTTAAAGTGTAGTTTGAGTCCCACAATTGTTATGACTGAAATCTGTGCATCTACAAATCTTCCATGTTACATATTTATATCCTATAGCATGGTAATGTTATGTTTTTCCCAGTCTGAGACTAAATGGGGCTGATAACCCAGTTTTGGGGAGGTGACTGTGAGGTGTATTTTTGGTAACATTTCAAAAATGTGCAGGATTCCCCTTAAAAACAATAATTTAGAAATATCATAGAATGTGGGATGTTATTCATGCTTCTGGAGTATATCTTGAAGTCTAAACTTGGGGTAGTGTTATTTTTGTCTTGTTTTTATGTGGAAGAGAAGTAGTCCAATTTTATAAGCAAAATGAATGTTTCTTACTGAGCCAGGTATTTCCTGTGTTTAATTTCAAGGAGTAGATGATGATGATGTTAGGTAAAGTCTGAAAACCAGTTTATTCTCTGTCCAATAGGATCTTGGATACAGTGTTGTATTTCAAAGATGAGGAGAGCTATGAAAGATGCTAAGAATTTTTCTAAAGTCAGTTTTTTTCTCCTTGGAAATTAAAAATAAATACACGCAAACCAAGCCTGAGTGACTTGGATGGTCCAGTCTGAAGAATGTCTCAGAAGTCTCAGCACTGTTACTGGGAAAGTGTTACACTCACAACTATTGCCTGTTTAGTGACATGTCCTGACATCTTTATCCAAGACTACTGGGAGTTAAATGGTCTCCCCAACCTGCTTTTTCCCTTCCTTTTGTGGTGTAGACCTAAAGACAGATGGCTCAGTTAACAGAGAAGAAAGTGATTCATTTATCACTGAATGTCTTTGGTCTCACAGGATTTGAGGAGATATTGGAGTGCCAGGGTGGTGCCTCTCATTAGAGCCAGGTGTACCTAAAATGCACTTCATTTTTCCATTACAATCTCTTGTGGGACTTTCTCAAAGTTGTTTTCCTTACTTAGATGGCTGTCTGAAGGCACATTACAGAGGATGGTGTATTTGGAGAAAATAGTGGAGAGTAAGATTCCTGTAGTCTCAAATCACTTGGAGATGTGACCATCTCTTGACACCACTGTGGCCATCACTGAGCTGCCTAATTATGTTCTCTTTGCCCCAGCTGCTGATAAAGTGTTCAGTAACTCACTGAGATCATCAACACAGGACCAGAAAGATGATTTCTTCATCATGCAAAAGCCTTGTTTGCATGGATGCCTGTTTCACAAGTATCTTCTTTTTTTCAGGTCTACATTACCTCTAAGCCAAGAAGATTATGAGGTAGGGAAGAATTTGTTTTCTGAAGTTGGAGACCCTCTGATTTGCAAGACACGTTCTGTTGCACAGCCATTAATTTACATAGAAGAAGTGCAGACTGTGGGATGGTCTGTTACAATTTGTAGCTTCAAGTTGAGGTTCTGACAATGACAACTTTCAGGGAAAGAAGGCAGTTGAGAGTTCAAGAGGAAAAGAGATTACTATAATTATCCTCATCCACAAGACTGATGTTTTACAGGGGAAACAGGAGAATCTTAGTGGGCAGAAAGCTTGCTAGTTGGGCAGGGAATAGGAAATAGGGAAACCTCGCCTGTCTCTGAATATCTGCTTTGGTCTATTTGCTCTCTCCCTGCTGCACAGGCCTTTTTACAGAAGCTGGTGAGAAACCTGTTTGCAGAGGGCAATGATTTGTTTCGGGAGAAGGATTTCAAGCTTTCCCTGGTACAATATGTAGAAGGGCTGAACGTGGCAGATTACGCAGCCTCTGATGAGGTGACCATCCCAAAGGAACTCCTGTGTAAGCTGCATGTCAACCGAGCTGCCTGCTACTTTGCCATGGTGAGTACCTTCCCAAGTCATCCACGAGGGCCACAGCAGACATCATGGTTCCAATGCCATGTAGTTGGAAAAGATGTCAAGAGGGATTTCAGTTGTTTTTGTCTCCTCTCTTCTCCAACATGAGAGTAGACTGTGATACACAGAGAATTCTGATTTCTCCCCAGTATTACACCATGTCTTGTGAAACCAGAGAATGGATGCAAAGGAGAAGTAGCTAGTCCTAAGATACTGCGAATGCAATTCTGATCCACCTTGGTGAGGATTTAGAACAATCTGGAGATAGGGAAGAGCTACTGCCTTTCAGTACTGACCAAGCATTTCTCTGGAATGCTGTCTTTGTATTGTTCTGGAGGTTCCTTCTTCCCCAAGTTGGTCACTGGAAGATAGTAAGAGGGCTTTGGGTCTTGACAGAACTTTTGGCACACATATGGAAAATAAATCTGCAATACTTAGGCTCTAAAAGGCTGTATGATTGCATTTTCTCAAGGAATCTAGCATCTTTCCTTTATGGCACAACTCCAGAGCAGGTCCAGCTTGAAAAAAGTGGGCAAGCAGTCACATAATTGAAGACTGTTTGATATCTCATCCCCAAGCTGGAGAGGGAGAGAAGATAAGATTACTCAAACAGCCTGATTTCCAGCATTTACTGACTCTGAAGTGTTTCGAGTTTCACAAGACTTTAACAACATGTTCTGACTGTAGGTTTTGTCTATTTGTATGTTGGTCTGGGCATGAGGTAACAGATATTTTCAACTGCCTTTTGTATTCCTGTTTTCTGCTGAGAGATAAAGCATTTGCAGTCACAGTGAAGGAGCAGTTAGTCTGCTGTCACTCAAGGTGATCTCTTCCATGCAGGGATTGTATGAGAAGGCCCTAGAAGACAGTGAGAAGGCTTTAAGTCTTGACAAGGAGAACATCCGAGCCCTCTTCCGGAAAGCCCGCTGCTTAAATGAACTTGGGAAACACAAAGAAGCATATGAGTGCAATAGCCGATGCTTGCTGTCCCTCCCACATGTAAGTTTTTGACACATAACTCATCTTTATTTCTGTGTCTCATCACCTTCCACTCCTGTAACATGCTTAGTGTGAGGCCAGAGGATAGTGTGAGAGGAAGCTCACCCCTAGGAACATGCTTTGCCCAGAAAGAAATTCTGTGTCACTGACTCAAAGATGATGTTTGACCTCCCATGTTTTTTCAGTTAAAGTCACTCTCTCTGATTAGTGACAGCAGGTTTGGTAACCTATTTATGAAGAGCAAAACCCTACCCTGACACAATGTCAAGTAAGGCTATGTTTTAATTAGATATTGTTTTAATGAGCTGGCTTTATATGTCTAATGGGAGTAACTGGGAGCATGGGACAATGGCACTGTATGGAAAACGTATATACTTGGCTTGTCTTGAATAAAAACATCTCATGTTCTACTTACTAATTGGTAAGGCTAGCTGGTAGAGCTTTCTATTTCTTGTCAGACATGCAAAGATGTCCATGACATCACATCCCATATTTATTTTGATGTTAAGAAATGTGTAAATTTTTGCATTGAGTGGGGACTATCTGCATAGACTAGGTCCTAGATGTTTTCTTGACAATGGTTTTGTTGAGTGTTCTTTTAGGCCAAATATTGAACAGGAAACGAGTCTGTGATTAGATATCCTAGTGAGTACTGCTTGTCTTTGCTAAATTTGATTCTGATCCATCACTGCAATGCTATTACAAGAGAAATGCATCTCCTTCAGCTGGAGAAGTTAGCTTTCCTTTATTGTTAGTGCTATGAAAGCAATCTTTGAAAGCCTTATTAGCAGTTAGTTATTTCTTTTGTATGGCTTATAAATGTTAGTTTCCTCGACTTGGCAGAACAGGATGACCAAAACACATTAAAGGTTTCATGTTAGGAACTTTTCATGCAAGGAACTTTTCAAAAATATACCCTTTTGAAAACAAAAGCATCTAATACAGGTGTTTATGCAAAGCCTATCTGGCTGTATTTCGCACTGCAGTTGAGCCACGTAGCTGAGCAGTTGAACCATTTGCTTTTACTTTTGCTTACGTATTTCCTGTTATTACAATCATTGTGGGTCTACAAACGCTTTGCCAAACTTCTGTGTGGCAGGAAAATCTGGCCTTACAAATTCTCTATCCAGTGATCTGTGTTCCCTGTTCTAAACAATTCAGTCTTGTAAATCAACACACCCCATTGCCTTATTAACAGAAATCATAAGCCTTCTCTGCATCAAAGATGCTATCCATCACCTTACTCTTGTTTCCATTACACCAACTGCTAATCCAGTGGAGCACATGGGAACTTGCCGTTTGTATTGCTGTGACAGCTGAGAACTTTGTTGTGGTCAAAGCAGAACACAGATTAATATTTCCAATGATGAAGGATCTGCAGTTGACTCACTGTCTAGCACAGTTCGCCTGTTTCTTAGTACAGATACTCAGTATCAGTATCAGTTTGCAGACGTTCCCAGCATGGTGAGGTTACTGCTCCTCTGTGCTACAGTTTTTTAGTATGGCCTGGGATTTTTAGGGTGTTGAGCATCACCTCATTTAGATGGAAGGTAGGAAGGTGGCATTTGGCTGAAGGAAGGGAAAGCTAAAGCAGGATCTTGGGGATGACAGAGAGCAAGTAACTTCCCACCCCCAAACCTCAGGCCTCTTGACAGGAAGGACAATAATTAACTACATGTTCTTGGGAAGAGGAGTCAGAGAAACACATTCTTGATCTTACCCAGGAATCTGAGAAGACAGGCATATGGAGCTGGAGAGAGTAAACTAGTTATGAGTATGAGATCAATGGGAAGAAATTGTATCAGTGTTTCTGGTGAGCTTTCCCCAACAAGCAAGAAAATGGAAAACTTCAGAAGACAACTGAAAGAGTGTTTGAAAAACAGAATGAACACAGGCAGATAGAGCAATAAAAATATGATAAATGTTAGAAAGATCTGAGATGTGAAAGAGAGTGGAGGAAGGAGCAGTGACCATGAGATTTTACCAAGAAGATGTATCTGGAAAGCGCGTGGACAGTTTCAGAAGAGGAAGGTGCACCCTGAAGGAGTATTAAATGGAGAGGAGAGAAAATGGACAAGGTTGATTAGTTTCTGCCTTCACTGAGTTCAGAGGAGATTACACAAGACTGGTGCTGAGAGTGTGAAGGACCGAGTACAGTCAAAAAGTGGCATACCAAATTGAAAAGTTACTGATACTGTGGTCTCAAAAAATCGGAGGCTAGTGAGGGGTTGAAAGGGAAAAGATGAATCTTTGGTGAGAATGAGGCTGTAATGAGCAGAGAGAAAAGGGCAAGCTTCAAGGTAGGCTATGAGGAAGGAGATAATGGGCCATTAAGGAGAGATATTACGATATATTGGATTTAAGTGCTCTGGTGTTCTTGCAGACAGGGAGAGAAGGAGTTACTGGTGATACAAATAAGTGAAAAAAATTGTGTCAGGCTGTTAGTCGAGTCAGAGCTGGAGAGGATGGGGCAGGGGAATGAAGCGCAGCCCAGCACTTCGTCTAAAGCCCATGGTGGTGTGTGAGTGGGTGTGGGCAGTGGGCAGGGAGGGTGGTAAATAGCACAAAGTGAGGAAAGCGGAAAGATCTGCTTGACTAAGCTGAGGCTATTTAACCAGAACCAGAGAGTGAAAATGCCTTGTAGCTAGTAAGTTGGAAACTGGGCCTTGGTCTCAACTTTAAAAATAAACAAACAAACAAAACATGTTAGTGAATACTGTCTGTATGTTAAAACTGATTATTAGCTCTGCGTCTGGCACTGCGTCTGGCAGAGAAGGAAAGTACACAGGCTGTACATGCAGGAGGGAATGCAGGTTCCTTCTTCCCAGACATGAGTACCTTGTGGAAGTTTTGCCAGCTCTCAGCACAGGGACTGCCAGTGGCCAGCCTTGACAGAGCCTTCAGGTGTCTTGCCAGAAGAACTCATGCACTCTGCCTTCAGAGCGTGTGCTTTCTTGGAAGCAGATTCTTGATTCTGATTTCCTGCAGCATCCAAAGAATGTGTGTCTGAGGAGGTCCTGGTGCAGCCTCAGTACCTCAGCATGACAAAATGATAAAAGCACTTAGGTCTGCATGGACTCTCCTAGGGCTGCTCTGGCAATTGTCCACTGCTGTTGTCTTAAAGTGAGGTTTCTTGACACAGCCCAGTGTGGGTAACTTCAGTCCTTGTTGTTTCATTGTGCGTGGCGTAAAGGCAAAACTAGAAGTGACCTACCAGTGTTTTTTGTCTCCAGGATGAAAGTGTCACACAGCTGGGACAGGAGCTTGCTCAGAAGCTGGGATTGAGAGTTCGAAAAGCATACAAAAGACCTCAGGTACGACTTCTTTTCTCTTAGAGACTGTCCTTTGGCTTTTTCAGGTTTACTTCTGCAGAAGTTGTTGATGCAGCTCTACAATTACAGACACACATACAGTACCTTCTAGTCCCTCTATTAGGCTTGCTGTCCTTCT
The DNA here is from genome assembly GCA_013400935.1 of Turnix velox. Classification (NCBI taxonomy): domain Eukaryota; kingdom Metazoa; phylum Chordata; class Aves; order Charadriiformes; family Turnicidae; genus Turnix; species Turnix velox. The sequence continues at coordinate 66,384 of VZTY01003628.1, forward strand.
TGTCCTAATCCACCGACTTACTTTATCTTGATACTTTTCTAATCTCATTGATGCTCTGCAGGAGAGGCTTCTGACAGTGGAGGCCTGTGTTTTTGGAGAGGGATGTGTGGCCTGATCAGGAAAAGATATTTTGTGTCACAAGTCCTTTCTCTGTAGTGGGATGAACTCCTGGTTCCATTGGAGGCATAGCAGGTTTTGTAGCATGATGGGTCATGATGGGTTCCTGCCCCGTATCTAGAAGTACACCTTCTTTGTGGTGGAGGAGAAGTCTTGGAAGTTGGACGTTCTTAGTTCAACTGGAGTTACTCCAGCAGATGGACCCATAACCTGGCTCTAGGATGAAGTGCTACCCTGACTGGAGTACTGCTGGTGTTTAAATATATACCCTGGGATGGAGCTAGAGGGCGTTAGGCCACTACTAGATCTCTGAGTAAAATTGCCTTGGTCATGTAAAATCCCAGGACGTGTTTTTAGGAGTAGAGAACACGAGGTAGTAGTCAAGGCTTATGTTTTCACTCCAATCCTAGTCCTCCCCTGCAGATTATTGTGCTAAACAACCAACGTGTTCCACATCCAGAGGGACCCCTTTGCAGTACACAATGAAATACAATGGTGGGCACCCAGATGCAAAGAGCTTTTGGGGTAAACAGATGCTAATGTAGAGTCAATTCTATTCCCTCACCAACCTCACATATGATTGACCTACCTCCCAAAAAATCCTTGGTCTTATAGCAATTATCGGCACTCTACAATTATTCCATCTCAAAGAAGAGAAAGTTTTATGCAGAAATACTTTTTGCAGCTGCTTACTGTGTTGGCTTTGCCACCTTTTTGCTACTGTAATGATACTCAGCAGGGATGGGCTTAAACTACCTGTATGTTAAAGAACAGAAACTCCAAAATGCTTTTTATTATTTGAAACTTAGTGATCAATATTTTGATAACACCTTGCTATCTCTTACATTGACTTCCAGCTTCAATTCTAGTGCTGTAAAGTTTACCCGAGGTAGAAATTTCTGAATGAAAAGACAAAAACTTCTATTCTTAGGGAAGTTTTTTGCTTTCCAATTCTGTGTTAGATATTGGAAGTCTTGCCCAGACATTACCAGAAAAAATATATGGCCTTTTCAGTGTTCAGGAAACTGTACACTTGTGGCACAGTGTTAGGCCTTTGGGGATGACTTTTATTTGTGAGCAGTGCCTGCAAGGCAACAATATTGTAACCCAGCTTTACCTGGATTATGAGCATTCATGGACTGTCTCTGTTCTAAGGCCTTTCTCTTTCTTGTAGCAGGAATTGGAAACGTTCTCGTTACTCAGTAATGGCACATCAGTCAATTTGTCAAACCAGGTAGGGTTTTGAATCCTGTGTTTGTTAATGTTCATGGATTGTGATACTGGAATGCTTAGCAGTTTTATTTTCATGCTAATTTATAACTGCCTTTTGTGATTTAAATGTGTGATTAGTGTTTTCAGCTTTTGAGAAAATTAATATCTTTGAAAATATTTTCTAGTGAAAACATTTTTTATGTCAGCAATTAGATCACTGAAGATGGTTGTTTTTCTTAGTTATTGTGAACATTTGCTTTCTCTTGCTTTTGAAGTAAGTTTTAGTTTTCAAGGTTTTACACAGGGCAAAGCTAAGTAGAATTCAGCAAGTGCAGCTGCTGAAGAAAATACAAAACAAAATATGTGCATGTGATGTACTCAGCAAGATACATACACAGTTTATGTATTCTTTGTGTTCACCTGTCACCAGGGAGATCCAGCTTGTGCAGAGAATTGTGCAGAGAATTTCAAAGCTGAAATATAAGAAATTGCTGGTTTCCCTTTTCCACTAGTGGCCAAGAAAATAACAGAAACTTGCTAATTTTACAGTCTACTTAGTACTTTACTTTTGAAACCAAACAAACTATGGAACAGTGATACTTTGTATAAGATGGGATCCTGAAGAATTTGTTTGCCTCCCACAGCTCCGGGACTTTCCTCCACATCTTTCTAGGAGAGTCAGATTATTTTAATAGCTGTGCCTAGTTTTTAATTTGCAAATATTTCAATTTGCAAGAAATCAGAATAGTGGAAATAGTAGAAATTGCAAAAACTGTTGCAGTAGGTGCAATTGTGCAATTACTCTCAAGAGTAATGCTTTACTTGTGCCTTTTTAAGTATAAGCTGAAGGCACACATACTTATCTCTGTTTATGTTTCTGTGAAATATGGGCTCATTTTATTCCCTGTCTGGAGCTCCAAGTCAGCAGTTGTCTTGGCAGAAACTTTTTCCTGTTTTGAGTTTGCTGTAAAAGTTTGTGGTTGTTATATTGCAAAAATATGTGAACTAAGAAAAGGAATGTTGTGTAAGATTGAGCTAATTGGATCTCACTGATGGATGTATCCTCAGCTTTGGGACACAGCGTTCCCATCCGCATATGAAAACCCCAATTCTAATGTTCAGATTTGCTCACATGGTTCAATACTGTGCAGGGCTAGTATTCTTTTGCAGCAGTAGGGCTTGTCTGGTGCTGGAGGTGAAAATGGACAGGCTCTGTGGATTTATGGCCTTTTAAAATCTGTTGGTTTTACTCCTCTTGGACTGAAGAGGCAGTAAGGGAAACAAAGGAGCCAGGTGCATTTAGGAGTTGGAAAGAGTAGTCATGTCTATAAAATGTGAATATCTTTTTAAAGATTAATTTCTGTTCATATTTTTCTCTCCCCCTACCTACACCCTCTTTGCAGACCACTTCCAATGGATTTAGTTCAGTAGAGGACATCGAAACAGGTAAAGAAATCTCTCTCTCTGCTGATTTTTGTGGCTTCAGTAAGATATCTAACCAGGCTGGCAGGCCTGAGAGTTTTGTTGTCTTCATTTGTGTATCTTCTGCTCACTCCTGGATTTGGTATGTAGGAGGGAGAAAAGACAGTGGGAAGTAGGAGTGTTTTTCCTGCAGAAAAGCTTAATTTGTCCAGGGCCAGTGAGAGATACATCTGGGAATTCAAAGGATCTGCTGAGGTACAGTTGTGCTTTCTTAAAGCTGGGCTTGGCAAAACTTCTGAAACTCTGCTCCCAGACAAAACAGTCCAGATAAAGTGAAATTAAGGCTGCAGGCAGCTGTGCTCTGAGCCTATATGGTCTTCCAAGTCCTTGAGGTGGAGGAAATGAAACAAAGGGAGTTGGGAGAAACCCAGAGAGAACCACACTCAGGGTTAGGCACCTGGGAGGAGCAGAAGGAGGGCTATGAGGCTGCTTTTCTCATACTGGGAAACAATTAACCTTAACTCTGCCCCTGCGGAAAAACCTGCTACATGCTTTGCCCTTGAACATTGCCCCATGAGCATTGAACTCATGCTTCTGAGTACAGCAGTCTTTGTTCCTTTTAAAGGTAGCAGTGTATGTAAAGGTGATTATGAAACTTGTCACTGCAAATAGCAATTTTTTATAGGAAAAAAATAGGGGATTGGACTAAATGATCTTGAGGTCCCTTCCAATTCCTCACATTCTGTGATTCGGATGCTTTGTTAAATATGTTAGTCCTCTGTTGAATGGCAGTTCAGTAACTGAATGCCATGTGAATGACTAAACTAGGAAGAATTTTTCACATCTTCTTACTGTGGAGAGATGAGCTGGATTCCTGTGGCAAAGTGAAGAGTGGCTGCATCCATTAAGCTGTTCTTCTAATCAGGATTTGGTGTTAGAGCAGCATGCCACATTTACTGCGGGTCAGGCAGAGAGACAAGCTTTACCACTGGAGAATCTTCTCAAAGTTATTGCAATCACATGTTGTCCCATTGGCCTCAGAGGGTGTGCCAACAGGAGCACTGTGGGTACCTTGAAAGTTTCGGATTCAAAGCTTTTTTTGCAAGTGTTTTTGTCATTGTTGATCTTGTTTGGAGACACGAACTACTGAAGCACCTTCCTCAATGCTTTGCCCAAAGCTGTCAGATTAACTCAGCCCTGTGCTGCAGAGGTCACAGTTCAGATCTTGTTCAGTATTGCTTTTCACCTGCTAATGCACTGGGGAATCATTGCTGTTTTGGGAAGTGGAGCTAGAAACAGGGCTTTTGAAAGCACTATACTTGCCCCCCTGGGACAGGCAAGTTTATGGCCAGAGAACTTACCAAGTGGTGGGCATGACAGGAGAGACTTGGTTTGGGGGAGTGGATGGAAAAGACTCTCATTGAGCTTAAATAGTAATACAAAGGGCTTAGTGTCATGACAGTGTCAGTGGTCAGAGGAAGGCAGATGTATGCCTGTTGTTTCGTCAAAGAAGGCTGCTTTATTTTTCTGAGGTGGAGCCAAACATGAGGTGAATACAGGAGGTGCATGAGTTTTCTGAAAAGGTAGTACATGACATCAAGCAATGGTGGCTGGCGAGTGAGGCCAGCAGATGGGATGTCCTGAAGAAAGCAGGAATGGGAAAGGTGAGATAGTGGAGGAGATCAGACAGAGGGAAATGGGAGGAAGTTGCCAAAGGAATGTCAGGGTTTGGGTCATCAGGGAGAGAGGAGCAGGCATTTCTCTTTTGCCCCTTGCCAGTAGTGGAACCTGTTGATTCTTGGTCTTCTCTTCACCCTTCACATGCACTGAGCTGGAGAGGCACTTAGAGTTCTCTGTCTTTTAGTCATGCATTCAGCTTTTCAGGGTTTTGAGCCTCTCAGCTTTTGTGAAGGCCTCCTTCCTCTGCTTCCCAGTCTGAGTGGAAACCAAAGGGCCTTGTTCATTCCTCAAAGAAGGTCTGAGCTTCTGGATCCTTTGAGGCTATGTCATTGGGAACTCTTTTGCTCCCCCCTGCACGTGTCTTGGTCCCATCTAGCATGTCCTGAACTTTTTGTTGGCCCCTGGAGTCATCTTGACAGTACTCCAGATTTAAACATCTGAAAAATGGGAAGGCACAAACTGTCCCTTTGTACTTAGAGAACTCTGGCTGAGCTACCAGTGATGAGGCCAACACTGAGGGAACTGGATGGTTGGCTCCCAAGCAGCATCAAAAGCAGATGAGCAGAAGGGGCATGGGGCTGGAGCTGAGTCTGATCTGAGGGGCAGTTTGACCTGCAAAACTAAGGATATTGACAGCCTTCCTTTGAGCCAGTGCCTGTGGGGATTATGTCCAGCTGCAACACTGAGAACTTAAGTTGGATTCTTTTCAGTACATGTGCTTTCCTTTGATCACATGCATGAGGTTGTGGAAAGAAGCCTGTGTCTATCCCTTGCTGCTTCCCGCTACTTTCCCTTCCTTTTGTCACATCTTGGCCTTGGTGCCTCGCCCAGTGACCTTGGCTGTTGTGGAGGAAAAGTTGTAGGGAGTGGTAGTGTGCTTCTGGTGGGGGTAGAATAAGATAGTCTCTGTGTGTGTCTCATTTCTGCTGTTTTGTTCAGGACTTGAGGATTTGCAGGGATTACTGATTTGCTGAGCTCTCTGAGAAGGGCACCGGCACAGTCCTCTGGCAATGAAATGTGCGGTGTATGGGACAGTAACATGGCTCACTCAGCCTGTCCTATTTAGAAAGGGATAGCTGAGTTCCCATGGCGCTGAGTGAGCAGAGCTTGTGCAGAGAGGGTGCAGGATTTCTCACTGGATCAAGATTTGTGTCCCAGAAGTTTGTCTAATTTCTTTCCTGTTCTTACCAGTCTTTCTAATAAAAGCTATTTGCTCCTTGCGAATCTTGCCTTGCTTATAACCTTAGATCATTGCAACTACAGTGCAATCACTGCTGTTTGAGTGGAGAAGGCAGCATCTTTGTCTTACTTCTTTTCTTTTATTGCAGGGCATCTGCACAGGGGCAGAATTAAGGTAGTTTGGGCGCTTGGTTTGAGAACTGCAAATGTAATGCTGCATTTTATGAATTTCTAATGTTTGAACTTTCATTTTTTAACCTTTTAATTTTTTTTTTTATAAAACGCTCTTCTGTGAGAAATATGTGCTTGTAATCTTAACTTCACTTAACAGAGCTTTATAATGCATGATGGGAACATCTTACTTTTTCAGTAATGTATTAGAGAGGCAAAGAAGCCTTAGAGAAAATCACTGCCTCTTTCCTGCCCTGATTCTGGCTTACACAAGTTCTCAAGGGGATTTTTGTTTCTGATGTGTTGAGATGGAGCATGGGAAGCAGCCTCCCACCTACAGACATCAGGAGGAGCTCAGGAGCAGGCAGTTTACGTGGGTGAGGACAGCTGAGTGAGTTTTATTCTGGGGACACACTGTTAGCAAAACCTGTTCTGAGCACCTGATCTCCGACTCTTTTCCCTGCGGGATCTTGTGATTTTTATTTTCTGCCATGTAGTATGCTTGAGGTTTTAGAAAGCTTGCAAGTAAGCAAGCAAGATTTCAAAAGCTCCAAGGAGTAGAGAAAGCAGTGATCTTTGCCAAATGTATTGGTGAGGAAGACTAAAGAAAATGCCAGGTGGTGGGTTATACAGAGATTGGATTGTGTGCCTCTGGCCTTTAGTTCTGGCTACAGTGAATTCAATAACTGCTCAGTCACAGGTTTTGTGTTGTTCCTGGTTACTGCAGGTGTTTGCCAAATGCTGACACTCAGTCTGAGTACTAGCCTTTAGATAGAGTATTTCAGCTATCACTGAGCAATTGGAGTAAAAAAAGAGAAAAAAAGAAAAAAGAGAAAAGAGAATGAAAGGGCAAGAATTCTTCAGAGTCCTTCCTCTCAGAAGACTGGAATACTTGGTTTCTCTTATTTGATGGAGTAGTACAATGGGTTTTTTTGCCAGATTGTGCTCTGCTTGCCCCTTTCAAGAGGCTCTCCTGGGTGACTGTCTCTGTTTCTTCCTGATCACAGACTGCTCAATGGACCTGCAGTGCCTCCCAGCTCCTGTGGCTGCCTCCATCTCTGTGAGTGAGGGGCCAGCCCCTTTGCCCTCTGACTCAGATGCAAAGGGCTTGCCTGCCTCACTCCCTGCTGCCAGCTCGCTCCCATCTCCAGACTTCGTGTCCCTCCCAGTGGCTGAAAGCTTAGAGGAGTTTGCAGATGGGGACATCATTGGGGAAGAACTGGACTCCCTCCTGGACTCCCTCGCCGAAGGGTCACCGTACCCTCTAGTAAGAGTGAGCGCTGCATGCGTCATCTGCTTCTTGTTCCAAATAGGTCCTTGGAGCATGTGGACATGTGCACAGCATTTTTCTATCTTTCTGGCATTATTTCCTCCTAGCTCTTCCTCTGACAAAACTCATCCATTATTTCCTTTATTTGTGCAACTCTCTTGTGAATATCTAAAGAGTGTGCCTCCAAGCCTGCTTTGCTGTGTGCGAGATAGCTTTCCCCCACCATTACCTTCCCCCTGCCTCTTGTATCCATAGAATTGAAGCAGGCCTGACAGTAAAAATGAATATACTGAAGCAGGAATGATGGATGTATTTTATATGGTGGAAATGCTCTAATCTCCTTGTATTTTGTGCAGGCTGCTTTCAGCCTGAGCTCTTTGTACAGGTCTGGGAGCTGTAGAGACAATCCAAATTCATACTCACATTGGACTTTACTTGCCAGCCATTGGCTGATGTTAATAGAAACCAACTTAGTTGTGGTAGCAATATAATCATAATCAAGCAGGGCACCTCTTGAGCAAAAAAGCTCTGATGAGAAGTGCCATGAGTAATTCTTGTAACACTGATCTTGGCGCTGTGTATACTCAACTGCACTGTTCCTTTTCTGAGATGGTTTAAGTGCCCAGGGCAGGGTTCCTCCTTGCAGATTGGTGAGTTCACTTAGCTCAGCACCTTGATCCAGTCTGTGTCCATTGTAGATAAACTGGAAATTCTGCAGAAGATCTACAGGTAGATGGAGCTGCTGGGTTATCCTTTTGCTCCAGATAATACAGCACACACTTGAGCAGCCTGCTGCTGTCTGTGTTCACTCATTCTCTGCTCATCATTCATAATATGCTCTGTATTTTCCCTTCCCGATTCCCCAAAGTCTCTGGTCCAGGGCACCATTCCTACCAACTTGCCAACAGAGATGCCTCAGCTGATCCCTGTGTTTCCGGGGGGAACTCCACTGCTGCCCCCAGTTGTGACAGCCAGCATCCCTGTCTCCACCCCGCTGCCACCTGCCTCCTTTGGCCTGGTGATGGATCCCACCAAACAGCTCTCCTCTTCCTCAGTCCTGGATGCCTTCGAGGCCCCACCGGGGGGGAGTGGTGGCTCCACCTTAGATTCGTTGGATTCCCTGGATTTGCTCCCCTACACAGACTCACGGCTAGATGCTCTGGACTCCTTTGGGACAAGCAGAGGGTCACTGGACACCTTGGATTCCTTTGCCATTGGTAGGTGCAGAGTTTCATGCTGCTCTCCCCTTAAAGGTGTCCTAAAAGTATTTCCTTCAATGCTGAAGATCATCTGTCGTATCACTCTGTCTGCTGGTGTCACAGAACAGGAGTATAAATGTAGAAGAGGATTGGGAGTTGTCTTAGACAGAGCAACTGAGTATGTCTATCTCAGGAATAATGAGAAATGCCATAGTGTGTTATCCTGTATAACCAGTGCATACATTGTATGAAATCTCAGAGGAAAAAGAAACATGAAGGTGCTTAATGATGAGTGGTAAGATCTAAACTTGACTTGGTGTCCAGCACACCTCCCTTGGTAGAATTTTCTAGACATGATTTCTCCATCCTCCCCAATGACTTCTTGATATTTTGGACCAAATGAGCAAATCCCAGTGTCTGTTTTGGATGATGTAGGACTTTGTTGTACTGGGCAGAATGGTAGAGGTCAAGACTGGGCTCTCCCATCTCTGGATTTGGGGCATTGAACCTTCTGGTGCATGTAGCACTACATTGTCATGTCACAGGGAGCAAAGTTATAGGATGATGGTTGGCACAAAGTAGGTCCCCTCTTCTGCCATGAGGGGAGGGAGGCTTCTAGGCTAACTGATCCCCAGTGTTGCCTTGCCAGCAAAAGTATTGTCAGATCAGCACTTAAAAATTCAGATTCACCTCAGTGTGGGGCTGCATTGGAGTTGCCACCTTGAGAATTCCAGCTCTCAACAACAGTCAGTTGCTGGGTTCAGTAGAGTTTGGGGAACAGGAAGATGTAGGCAGTTGGGGGAAGAGTACAAAATGTATAATGCAAATGGAATTAATAAACATCTATTTGTCTTTTTGTGAGCAGAGCTGCTTCTGAAAGTCAAATTATTGTTTTTGTTTTGTGGGGCTCTTCCCCCCTTCTTTTGTCCAGAAGAAACTAGCTCTCAGGAACTACGACACCCACCTGGCAGCCAAAAACCATCCCCTGTGGTGAGTGAGACGCTCCCCTGTGCTGATGCCCCAAGATGCTCTGGAGCCAAGGTAGTAGTGACTTGGGTGATATAGGTAATTTGGGCCCCTCTACTTACCCTTCCCCAGTGAGTGTTGCCTCCCATGTTGTGGCAAGGCAGGTGAAGGTTTCCCCTGAATCAGTAGTAGGACATTTGTTCCATCTTCATTTTTATCTGCAACTTTGTTTATTGACAAGATGAACATTGTGTGACCTACACTGTAGGCTCAACAGGGGATCATGGAGGCCAGAATCCCACTGCATCTGGCAGACACATTACACTGAAGGATGAAGCAGAGTAAGCCAGCTTTGTCTTTCAACTAGTGAGGTTCTTTGTTCCTTTCTGCCCTTGTCAGGAGGCTTTTCAAGATACACTCTTCTTCCCCTGTCCTGTATCTCAAGTCATGGAGAATGGGGGAAAACTTAGCTGTGGTTAGCAAGCTTGGAACAGAAAATATTCTTATGTTCCTGTCACCCTGCTATTCCTAATACTTAAGTGCAGAGACAAGTTTCTGTCTCAGATTAATTGCTCCTGAGGACTCACTGACAAGTGGTTTGGGTTTTGTGGGGATATAGGGTTGATTTGAGGTACAGATTTTATCATAATGGAAGGAATGGCAAAGAGTGAATGGAATATTTTGTTACATGTCTCCTGATAGAAAACAGGTCTTTTAACAAGAGAGGCTCATCTTTGATGTGAAGATACCACACATTCTGTTACAAGTTGCATGCAGCATTTTTGTAAATGTCATTTCAGGTGTGAACATTTTGATGAGAGAGAAAATGAAGAAAAATTTTTTATCGATGGGAGTGGGACAGAGTGTTAAGGTGGTTTCTTTACCCATGTGGTTGATGAGCTGAGAAAGAAGTCTGGTGTGTTTTTGTTCAGGTCAGCCTTGGTGGAGTGAGTCACACAGCTGTGCCCAAGGTCACCGAGCATCTGCTGTCCCAGCCAGAACCAGTAATGCCCAACACAGCCCTGCTAGTGAAGAATCCCCTGGCATCTACTCATGTCTTCAAACAAGCCTGTCATATATGCTACCCTAAAACTGGTAATGCATTTGCTTTGCCATCCAGACTGCTGGCTCAGGCTAGGGCTTGCCCTTCCCTGGTGTAATGGGGTTATTCTCTCCTGCAGGGCCCAAGGCTGGTGATTACACCTATCGGGAAGGCTTGGATCATAAGTGTAAGCGAGACATTTTGCTGGGCAGACTGAAGAACTCAGAAGACAAGACCTGGAAAAGGATCCGTCCTCGCCCAACCAAAACCAACTTTGTAGGATCCTATTACTTGTGCAAAGGTGATCTGGAGAGGATAGGGCCATCAGTGTCTGGGGAGAGACTGTATGTTGCATGTCAAGGAAGGTTGGTAGGTACCACCTGCTGTCTCTTGGGATGTCTTGTCTCATCAGAAGGCCATCAACCAGGAGGCTCAGTATGATGGGAAGTAGTAAGCCACCATATTGTGTAGAGTGCCCAGCTTTTAAAGTGGTGGAGCACAAGAGTTGCTGAGGCAAAGTGAGGTGCCATGTGCTGACAAGTGTCCAGAGCTGCCTTTCTGACATGGGCTTTGCTAAGCACCTGCCTTCTGTACATTTGCCTGCATTAGTCCCATGCCATGCAGCAGCTCCATGGCAGCAGGGCTGTGGTTCTGCCTAGAGAAAAGCTGCTCCTTTGCTCTAGCCCATCCCTCCATGTGACCGGACTGGTGCCTGAGGCAGTATCATTACAAAGTGCCTAATGAGCTGGGGAGGTTGCAAGAGACAATATAACAGGGCTTCTAAGTGCTGGGCTGCTGGGAGAAGTGAATCAGAATTGGCTTTAAGAGTAGGTGGTTAAACTGTGATCTGGCACTGAATTGGAGCAGGCCTCCATTTTGAAATAGTTTCCACAACAGATGGAATTACTTCACATTATCATCATTCAGTAATCTGCATTAACTGTTCTGAATGTCTTGGTTTAGACAGACTTGGGGAAAGATACCCTTTTTCTTTAACTTTGTTTTCTTGCTTTCAACTCCTTGTGAGTTGTGGGCAGCAGGCAGAAACAAAAGAGAGTTTAGTTTCTGACCGGGCTGTCCTCCCTTTGTTGTGTCCTGTGCTGTTTGTTGCTTTGTAGATATGCTTAACAAGCAGGACTGTAAGTACGGAGACAACTGCACCTTTGCATACCACCAGGAAGAGATTGACGTGTGGACAGAGGAGAGGAAGGGGACTTTGAACCGTGACCTCCTCTTTGACCCACTAGGTGGAATCAAGCAGAGCAGTCTGACCATTGCCAAGCTCCTCAAGGAACATCAGGGCATCTTCACCTTCCTTTGTGAGGTACAGAGATGGCAGAAGGGAGCAGGCAGCCTTCGTAATCTACTCAGTATGTATCTGGACCATTGATATGTTCCAGACAGTGCTCTGCTCCCAGAAGGGCAGTGAGCAGTGGATGCAGATGTGTAGGAGAGAGATTTTCTCCATCACCTTGCAACTGAACCATGTGCACACAGACTTGTGGGACTACTTGTCTCTTTCTCTGTCTTGAGTCTTGTTGCTTTGAATTGTAATTTAGCCCCAACTATTTTAGAAAGCAGAACCCTGTAATGCAACAAATTCCCACTTGTGCTGAGCCTCCAAGTTGAGGATTGGTTCCTGCCATCTTGATGTTTGGCAGCAGAGAGTTCTCCATGGTGGCAGTGGTACATGTAATGGGACATGTTCTCTGCTGTGAACTGACTGTTCTTTCATTTCTCCCCATAATTTCTCCCTTTTTCTTGCTCTTTTGACTAACTGGGAAAGAATGTATGGCTCTGACCAAAATTTTTCCTACCACAATGGAAAATGTTGTTGAGGGTAAGCCAAAAAATGTTGTCTGGAAGCTTTTCCAAAGATTTGCTTGCTTTATTTTAAAACCCTACCACAAAGTTTTCACCAGGCTGTTTCTCACTTTGAACAGTATAATAGGCTGGCTCTGGTTCTTCTTCCCCTTCCAAGTAAAGTGACTGGTTCCCTTCTCTCTAAGATTTTCCCAGCATGCTAATTCTTCTTTCCTCAGATTTGCTTTGACAGCAAGCCTCGGATTATCAGCAAAGGGACCAAGGACACACCATCTGTCTGCTCCAACCTTTCTGCAAAACACAGTTTCCATGACAATAAGTGAGTGAACATTTTTTGTGCCAATGGGAGCGATGTCATTATAATAAGTGCAGCTGGTTTAAGTCCAGGGTGTCCTGGTCTTTCTTTCTTTCTTTCTTTCTTTCTTTCTTTCTTT